>OY978226.1:37331432-37593932 GCA_963854785.1 Vaccinium vitis-idaea | reverse complement strand
GTAAGGTTGTTATGATTCCTTCCAGCCAAAGGGTGCTTGTCAAACCTAAAATAGAGCAGCCATCGTTTCTAACTGCTGTTAGTTCAAAAGCTGAGTTTGCGACAGATTTTAAGGAGTTTGAACAAATAAACGAGGCTGTGATTTCAGTGCCTACCGAGATACAACCGTTGTTGGAGGAGTTTGACGAGCTAGTTACTGATGATGTGCCTAACAAGCTCCCTCCAGTGATGGATATTCAACATCAAATTGATTTGGTGCCTGGGGCAATTTTGCCCAATTTACCACAGTATTGTACAAGTCCGAAGGAGAATGAAACTCTGAGGGAGAAGCAGGAAATTGTTATTGTCGTTGGTAATCAAGTTGTTGAGGACCAAGACAAATTTTCTCAAAAGGTGATTGATGTTGCCACCTTATGTGATGGTTGTATGGTCAAGCTGACCTTTCTAAATGGCTCGATCATTGAGGTGTCAACCGATGCCAAACTGGTACAAAATCAAGAGAATTCGCAAAGTCAAGTTGACTTTGTTGATTTTCTTGGAGTGCAACAGTATGATTGGATTCTTAATATTCATATGGTGGATCTTATCAATCAATTGAAGCATGCCGAGAAGATATCATTACAAGTAATTTTTGGTATGAAACTTTTTTGGAAGAAAATCAAGTGATTGAAGTATTCCAAGTATCTATTTATTTGGCATGGAAGATGGCAGATTCCTAACGAGAACTCGAGGTCGAGTTCTTTTGAAGAAAAGGAGAATGATGTAGGACAAGATATACACCCCTATTATTTATGGAATCATTATTTAGGTAATAATTTTTATTTACGATTAGTATTAGGAGATTTTATTTGTGCTGCCTGTTTTGCACGTTTTTAATTTAGCTTTGGTAAGATTTGATTTTATTTCCCTTTTCTTATAGTCTAGGTTTCCAAGTAATACTTTGCTTTGTCGCCACTCTAAGTAATTTCCTTTTAATTAGGACTTCTACTAGTATAAATAAGGATGTAGCCTATGGGCATATTTAACTTTTATTCAATCAGTATAACTTTGAGAATTTTCTCGCCTTTTCTTGTGGATTCAAGAACATCTCGTGGATTTGAGAACCTATCTCGTTTGGAATAGTACGCTAACTATTCTCTCGTGAATTCTGCTGCGTCAGAAAGAGAAATAAATGAAGTAAAGGAGCATTAAACTCTTCTTTTCTAGAACTTAGAAGAGCGCACTGCAACTCGTCGTGGTATTGTTGGGCATTTTCTCTTTTGCTAATACAAGTCAGCCTGGTGCAATAAAAAGAAGAACCAATAAGAAAAGAGGAAGAGGAAAGAAAATAAATTCTTTTGCATATGAGGCTAATGAACTACTGCATTATCTTCAAATGAGCTTATGTGGACAGATTGTACAACTTTGTGCTCTGCTTTGTCTTCAATTAAATACGTAGTTATTTCTAGTTCTTTAAATGGTTCATGAACATCGCCAATGGGTTTAGACGTGAGGCAGATGAAGAATAAGGTTCATGAACATTGCAAACTGGCCTAGACTTGAGGCAGATTGAGCTTCGGCAGATCGCTTATCCCTGTTCATCTTTCGCGCATGAGCGCCAATCAGTGAGCTATTGTGCACTCTTTCAAGGGTGACTACTTCTAGGCAAATGGGTGAGCATGAGTTGACAAGAGATTAAAAGCAGAGCTGTATGACTCTTGGTAGTGCTGTCATTTTTAAAGAGTACAAAGGAAATAAATATACATAGCAAACTGCTGCATTTGATGTGCCTAGTTGTAGTCTTAGTTCAAGTATTGGGTTTAACAAGTCCTATGTTACGCGGACTCTCGCAAAGGTATAAAGTACCGTGTTGAACACTCGACACTCGGATAAGGGTGTGGGATATGTGTCCGATAAGTTTAGTAAGACACTTCTATAGAAAGCCTAATTGTATTTTGAGTTTATCGTGGAAGTATGCATAAACCTCTCTTATTATCCATGGAATTTGCTATAGAACCTTAAAGCACCATTTTACGAAAGAAAATATACAAAAAATAGAAATAAATTTGAATATTTTGCCGTGTCCCCGTGTCCTTGAAATGAGAAATTGTTGAATCGGACACCTAGATACATACCCACACCCGCACCCGAGTCCAAGTAACATGTTACGAGTCTAACGGACCTCCAAGATGTGATACTTATGAAGATTGGGTTAGCATCATCTGAGAAGTGAGTTTACTATTGATGCTTGATTGGGTGCTCAAAATTAATGTATCTCCTGCTTGGCGACCATTAGGTTGCTGCAAGAGAGCTGTGGGTTTGATTATCAACAAAGTTCAAATTCCTTGCTAATTGGGTTAGCATCATCTGAGAAGTGAGTTTACTATTGATGCTTGATTGGGTGCTCAAAATTAATGTATCTCCTGCTTGGCGACCATTAGGTTGCTGCTAGAGAGCTGTGGGTTTGATTATCAACAAAGTTCAAATTCCTTGCTAACTTGGATTAGGCCAACGTCCTATGCATTTGTAACTTTACTTTGCACAAGTACGGTAATATAAATTTTTAATAGTTAAAAGTACGTATATTCATGAATCATGATAATTTAGCGGAGAAAGTTGGCAGGGGTGATGGGCCTATTATTTAAGGGTATTTTAAATCTTGGCTCTTGTTTTTGAAGTGTGGGGGTAGGCACGCGATGATGCTACCTTAATGCGACAAGTATTTGAATCATTACTTGAACTGCCTTCAAGACTTAAGGCTAACTCTTTATTATGGATTTTGAACCTTTTCACGGTCGGCCTCTATGAGATGTGGACGATCTACATTAAACTCATCATGTGGTACTTCTAGGGTTTGTACTGATGCGTTGCAAGGTTTTGTTTCAGTTGGAGAATGCTGAAAGTGTTGACCAAGGGCGAGAGTTTTTAATTGGAATGAACTTTGTACTTCTGGTGGAGGTTTTGAAGTACTGCTAGTTTTTGACCTGGGCAGAACATAGTATTACTAAATAGTCCAAGCAACAAATTATGAAAGGGTAAAGAGTTTTTGGCTAATAGTATTGGATTTGGGCCGATGTAAAGTCTAAATGGCCCAAGAGGTGGAAGCCTTATGTGCTTTAACATGTGTTTGATCGAATATATTATAATTTGAATTATTGGGCAACTATTTTTTAACACCCAAGGCCATTTAACATAGTGATTCAAGGCCTTCATTCCGCACATCTACTCTTTCTTTCTTCATTTGAGTGATTGAAGTAAATAAGAATTTCTCTTTAAAACGTATCTAGTAGTTTAATGTGACATTCAGATTTATTGATTTTTGGTCATGACAATGTACAGTCAATGGAGCATTCTTTATCCTTGTCTTGGTTGTGCTTATTGGACTTAAAAATACATGATTTTTGTGTTCTATTGGGTCTCTGCGGGATCACTAATTAATGGTTCCTTAACATTGCAGTGACTCTGGTTACAATGTACATTTTATGTTTATGCTTCTACTCGTGCAGGTGTTATGAAGCTGAACAGAAACTTGAAGAAAGAGAGAGACATCCTACCAATCAGAGGGACAAACATGTGCTTTATCCGGTAAACTTTCATGTTTTTCTTAATGTCTATTGCTCGTACAGTGGACTCTATTAAGCCTATTAAGCCATTGCTACGCAGTTACTTTGTAACTATCCTGGTTGAGAACTGATATTCAATGAACCTTTCAGGTTGAAATCAATGATGTACCTGAAGATACAAAGGATACAGATGAGATTCTTGAGAGCGAATTCTTTGACACGAGACAGGCATTTTTAAGTCTTTGTCAAGGAAATCATTACCAATATGATACCCTCCGCCGAGCTAAACATTCATCTATGATGGTCCTATACCATCTTCACAATCCCACTGCTCCTGCATTCGTGACAACATGCAATGCATGCCATCTTGATATTGAAGCTGGTCAAGGTTGGCGCTGTGAGATTTGCCCTGATTATGATGTATGCAATGCTTGTTATCAAAAGGATGGAGGAATTGATCACCCTCATAAGTTGACTAACCATCCATCGATCGCTGATCGTGATGCTCAGAACACAGAAGCCAGGGAACTAAGAGTATTACAGGTTATAGCTCTATCATTTCTTTTTTGTTGTTCAAAATGCTCTATAATTTTCCATTTCCACTTTGTTATGTACCTTTTTTTGTTTGGTAATTCTGTTCGCACTTTCTTCAGTTTGTGGTCCATTTGTTTCTCTTTTTTCTTTTCTATGGAAATTCTAGTCTTGCATCCCCTAGATTGAAACAATTTGTGTGCTGCTGCTCTATCTTTGCACTGCTTCATAAATAAATCCTACAGAAATAGATTACATGAGTATACTGGTATTATTATCGTTGCAATTGATATCATGAAGTACTGGAAAATGGGGGCTTTCTGACTTGATAAAGAATTCCTTTGACTTTTTAAAGAATTCCTTTTTGTTGCTCGTGGAATAAGTTATTTTTTGTTACGCCCCATGTAGACCATTGGCCTGATAATTTGTGGAGCCTAACTTCATGGCTCAAAATGCTTAAGCCTAAGTTACTAGTAGTAGCTTACATGGTTCCTTGTATACCCATGATTAGCCATGTAGACTTTCGATGTGGTACAGCTATCACAATCTCCCCATCTTTATACCCTCGCATCCTTGTGAGGGGTTAATCACTAGAGTCACCACGATATTTCACTGCTCTTTTCTCTAGTGACTGAGTCATCACCACAATATTTCTTGTGTCTTTTCCCTTTCTCGAGCCTAGACGATTGTGTACACGGGTTTCTCTAATACACCTATAATGCCCCATGTAGACCACTCGCCAGTAATTTGTTGGAGCCTAACCACTGAGCCCAACCTATTGAAGCCCAAGTTTCTAGTTAAGCTTACATGGTTTCTTATATATCCAGGATCACCCATGTAGGCATTTGATGTGGGATGGGATATCACAGTTTCCGTGTTTGTAAGTCACAGAGTGTATAGGCTATGGATTGCAAGTTGTTTGGAAAAGTGAAAGAAATAGAAAAATGAAGAGCACCTCTCAAACTTTTTTTTTTGAAAGGCTAAAATGGCTTTATTAATAAAATGTAATAGTTACAAGAGATTAAAGGGACGAGAGAAGGCATCACAACAAGAGTTAAGCATCCCAACGAGGTTGGCACCCAAAACGCTTGACAATCATATGCCGCTCAAGCCCCATTGACCAAGGTTGGCAAGTTATCAACCAAGATCAAATGACCAAATCTGAAGCAAATGACCAAAGTCTTTCCCTTCTCCATGAAATCTGAAGCAACCAAATTAATGCATCAGCAAGACCAGTGAGTAAAATAGAACAGCAAGAAGCATATCGTCCAGAAAAACAACTCCAGCTGAGAGCGTTTAGCAGTACATGAAGTCTACTCCAAAATAGCAACAACAGTAGAAGAATAGCAGCAGTAGTAGCAGAGAAAAGCAGCTTCAGAGAATATCAATCAGCAGAAGAAGAATAGCAGCCGAGCAGCAGCAGCTATAGAGAAAAGAAGTAGCACCTCCAGAAAATGTCAGCAGCATAACCAAAGAAGTGAAACATACACCAATGGGATATTTCACGCCATGTTGCAGAAATGGATGCCCGAAATGAGAGCAAACAAGACACAAGACCCAAAAAACTACGCAAACAAGACACAAAACCCAAAAAACTAAGCTACAAGACACAAGACCCAAAAGGAAAGAGCAAAGACACCATGATAAATAAATAAAAAACACAGATTCCAAGGACACAACCCCAAAAATCCAAAACAAAGAGTCACCCAGAAAAACCAAGACCAGAGGACCTAACATACCAGACAACAAAATACAAAAAGAAAAGAGGAAAGAGAACCCAAAAGGCAAAATAAATCAAGACACAAAAAGAGACCAAAAGCCTAGCCCAAACCAACCACCATAGCCCACCCCAACCCCAACCCCAACCCCAACCCCAACCCCAAAAAGAGAACCAGAGTCTGCAGCAGACATAAAAGATCCAAACCAGAGACTAGGTTGCATCCAAGATACTGGCTAGTCTATAAATGAAGTCATTTATAGAGAAAGAGTCACGGCCCCACTTTGCTTGCACCCAGAGAGCAGTTCTATTTTTTATCGAATCCAACAATTCCTCCCATTTAATTTCCTAACCTTGAAAGATCCATTCATTTCTCATTTTCCAGATTGACCATAAGACAGCAAGACGTATAACATCCCATATTAACCTTTTCTTTTTGTTGAAAGACCTTTGTTGCCACTAGTGAAATAGAGCAGATATTGAAGGAGGGGCAACCTATTTGATACCCCACCAGGCTAAAATCTCAGACCATACTTTCCATATAGGAAAACATAGTAGTAAGGAATGATCCATAGATTCTATTTCCTCTCCACAGAATTTGCAAAGAGCTTCCTCAACATCAGTTATAATACCCAGACTTAGTAAATAATCTGCAGTATTCACCCTTCCCAACTGAGCCATCCAACCAAAACACTGAATTCTGTAAGGTGCAGCACTATGCCAGATCATAGGCAAAACCTTCCCATCAGAATCATCTAAGTTTGGACCATTAGGAGAGATTAACTTGTACATTGAGTTGACAGTGTATGAATTTGAGGCTTTCCATGTGAGGCTATCAGAAGTACCCACTTGAGCATGGGCATTAAGAGAATCCAACAGATTGTAGAAAGCATGCACTTCCTCCCCTTCCCATGAGAAGAAGCTTTGTATTCAGTCAAATGGATAGGGTTATCAGTCTTTGGGATTAGTGTAATGAAGTAAGAATTGAAACCTCTTGTCAGTTTGCCATTGATGTGAAATTCCCCCATAAACTCCTAATATCATCCTTCATGAAACTCCACCTTTTTTAATACTAAGAAGATTAAAACCATCGGGACCTGGAGCTTTGTTCCCATCACAAGACTTCATAGCATTCCAGACTTCATCATAAGAAAAATGCATAATGATACACTCTTTCATTTGATCGTCGATTCTGCTCCCCACACTTTCAATAAAGAAAGGCCTCTCGTATCCCAATCTTCCACATACAGCCTCTTGCTTCACATTAATTGGATCTTCAATAAGTACATCATTGATGATTACAGAATTCAATGAGTTACTTCTTTGCTTGAAATTTGCCGTTCTATGGAAGTACTGAGTATTCCTATTGTTGAAAGATTATAATTGATATGTATTCTTCTCACTAGGAGGCACAATATATAGACTGTGTACAAGATAATTTAGGAAAGGAAATAATAAGGAAATTGCTACCTACCTAATTAGACTAATTACAATCTTCCTAATTGCCTAATTGATTACAACATGTGTATTACAATACTTCTTTCCTTTTCAACACTCCCCCTCAAGCTGGAGCGTATACATCGTACACTCCAAGCTTGCGACAAATAGAATCAATGGAAGCCCTGGGAAGAGCCTTCGTGAAAATATCAGCAAGTTGAGAGCCTGAAGGAACAAAAGGCGTGCTGATCTCTTTGGACTCCACTTTTGACCGAATGAAATGACAATCAACTTCAATGTGTTTGGTCCTCTCGTGGAATACTGGATTATTAGCAATGTGGATAGCAGCCTGATTATCACAATATAAGGGAGTTGGACCATGTTTTGGAATCCCAAACTCATGTAGAAGTGTACGCAACCAAGTCAACTCACAAGTGGTATGAGCCATTGCTCTATACTCTGCTTCGGCACTAGAACGGGCTACAACTGACTATTTCTTACTTTTCCATGTCACAAGATTGCCACCTATAAATGTGCAATAACCAGTGGTAGAACGACGATCAGCAGGAGATCCTGTCCAGTCAGCATCCGTATACCCTTCGATACGAAGATGTCCAAACGCTTTGTAGAGAAGTCCACGCCTAGGAGCATTTTTAAGATACTTCAAGATACGAATCACAGCCTCCATATGAGAAACTCGAGGACAAGGCATAAATTGACTAACACTACTGACTGCATAGGTGATATCGGGCCGAGTGATAGTGAGATAAATAAGTTTACCCACAAGTCTCCGATACAGCTCAGGATCGTCAACCAACTCACCATTGTCAGGCATAAGTTTATGATTAGTCTCCATAGGAGTAGCAACAGGTTTAGAACCAAGATAACCTGTATCTTGCAAGAGATCGAGAGTGTATTTCCATTGTGATAAACTAATGCTTGCTTTAGAACGAGCAACTTCGATGCCAAGAAAATACCGAAGCTTGCCTAGATCCTTGGTGAGAAAACTGGAACAAATGTGACGAATCAATACCTGAATCCCATCATTGTCACTCCCTGTAATGAGTCTAATGACAATATCATCCACATAGACTACGAGAATCACAATGCCACTGGTGGTCCTTTTAAAGAAGACAGAGTGATCAGCTTGACTTCGTGTCATACCATGAGACACGACGGTACTATTGAATTTATCGAATCAAGCCCGGGGAGATTGTTTGAGGCCATAGATAGATTTGCGAAGACGACACACAGACTCCCCCTTGGACTCAAAACCGGTTGTTGAGCCATATAGACTGTTTCAGAGAGATCTCCATGAAGAAAAGCATTCTTGACATCAAGCTGATGGAGGCCAATCAAGGTTGGCTGCAAGAGATATAACAATGCGAACAGAATTGAGTTTGGCAACCGGAGAAAAAGTCTCAGTGTAGTCAAGCCCATAGGTTTAGGTGAAACCTTTGGCCACAAAACGAGCATTCAGACGATCAAGAGTACCATCAGGATTGTGTTTGACAGTAAACACCCAACGATAACCAACAATATGTGCTCCAGAAGGCTTGTGAACAAGATCCCAAGTATGATTCAGTGACAAAGCGCGCATCTCTTCTTCCATAGCAAAACGCCATCCAGGATGAGAAAGAGCCTCTTGATAAGGCTTAGGAACAGTAACAGAGGACAGAGACACAGAAAAAACGCGAAAAGAGGGAGACAAACGATCATAGGACACAAATTGAGAGATAGGATGAGAAGTGCATGAATGAATACCTTTACGATGAGCAATAGGAAGATCGAGAGTTGGATCTGGAGACGCTTGAGGAGATGGTGTGGGCACAGAAGCTGTATCTGGAGTTTCAACAGGAGGAGCATCAACAGAGGAATGTCGAACATATACCTGTGTAATCGGTGGTCGAGTAGCAGTCTCAGAAAGACCATGGTCAGCCGGTAAAGGAGCAATCTCAGGAAGACAAGGTGGTGTCAACTGAGCACCCTCAAGAAAATAATATGGGATATTTTCAAAAAAGGTCACTTCAGCACTTATAAAGTGCTTTCGCAATGAAAGACTATAACACCTGTATCCTTTCTGTGTCAGAGAGTAACCCAGAAAAATACATTTGTAAGAACGCGGATCAAGTTTATCACGACCTGGAGAGAGATTATGAACAAATGCCACACAACCAAAAAGTTTTGGGGGGAGAATATAAAGATCCTTGTCAGGAAACATGACATGATAAGGAATTTTGCCATGCAAAACCCGAGAAGGGGTGCGATTTATTAGATAATTCGCGGTAAGAATAGCATATCCCCAAAAATGTTTTGGAACGTTCATGTGAAGCATAAGAGCATGAGTTACGGCTAAAACTGGCCCATTCTTCCGTTCAGCAACCCCATTTTGTTGGGGGGTAGTGACAAGCAATCTGATAAATAAAACCATGAGTTTCAGTAAACTGTCTAAATGGACGAGAAAAATATTCTTGGGCATTGTCAGTTCGCAAAATATGTAATTTAGCATTAAATTCGCAAAATACGTAATTTAGCTTTAAATTGGTTGACAATCTCAGCATAAAAGACTGAAAAGACAAAAAATAATTGAGACCTATCTTTGAGAAGATACACCCAAGTTAAACGAGAAAAATCATCAATAAATGTGACAAAATAGCGAGCACCACACAAACTCGTAGTGCGCGATGGTCCCCAAATATCAGAATGAACTAAAGCAAACAGTTCTACACATGGTGACTCAGTTCGTAAAGGAAAATAAACTCTACGATGTTTACTAAGTTCACATGTGTCACAATTAAAGGAGAAAAACTAGGTAAACTAGGAACTAGTGTGCGAAGGTTGGTCGAGGATGGGTGCCCAAGACGACAGTACCACTGATAAGGTGTAACAATAGCATGTAAAGCAGAATGGCTTGATGACTGCTGCTGATGCTCCTGAAGGTAATACATACCATTCTTCTCATACCCCCCACCAATCATCCCCTTTGTCTTGAGATCCTGAAACTCACAATGAAAAGGAGAAAAAAGGATAGACCACTGGTGAGTATGAGACAGTTTATGAATAGAAAGAAGATTAAACGGGAATTGTGACAAATATGAGACAGAAGGAAAAACAAGACCATATGAACGATATGTACCAATGCCTTGAACAAGAATTCTAGTGCCATCGGCAATAGTAACATAAGACTTAACAGAAGGGGTAACAACATTAGTCTAAAGAGACAAATCACATGTCATATGATCAGATGCGCCAGAATTGAGAAACCAAGGAGTGCTACGAGAAGATGAGTGAAGACACGTATTACCTGAGGTGACATGAGTTGCAGTGGAAGAAGAAGAAGATGCATTGGCCCTTTGAATCATAGAATCATACTCAGTCTTGGACATAGTAATTTGAGTAGGAGCAAGAACAGATAGCTCCCGCTCAAGTGTAGCCTGATTAGCCCAAGCGGGCTTGCCATGCAACTTCCAACTGAATTCAACATCGTGGTTGGTCGCACCACAATGAGTACACTTCTTGGTGCCACGACCACCACGTCCCCCACGACAACCACCTCGCTCAAAAGAACTACGACGACTGTGCGAGGTATTGTGATTCCCAAAATGTCCAGAAGATGAAGCAGGAGAGGTTATGGGGGCAGCTAGGGCGGATGGAGCCGGATACTCTAAATCAGAAGAACGAGGAGCAGCCCGTCGAACACGAGCAAAGGCCTCACCAATGGTGGGGACTTCCTTGCTAGAAAGAATCTGTGAACTAAGAGGAGCAAGGTCTGAATTTAATCCGGACATAAATTTGCAAGTTCTGAATTCTTCTCTGTACTTCTGCTAAACCTTTAAATCTGTAGAGAGAGGCTGGTAAACATTTAACTCGTCCCACATACCCTTTAAGATGGAAAAGTACTCATCAACGGATCTATCTCCTTGTTGAAGGGAGAAAATATTCTGATAAATCTGAAAAACTCGAGAGATATTCTGATCTGATGAATATAACTCGCGTAGAGTGTCCCAAACAGCTTTGGACGTCTCTTGGCAAGCAACATTATTAAAAATGTCAGGTTCAAGACTATTCCACAGTAAAGTCATAATATGAGCAACATGTTGGGACCAAGCAGAATCGGGATCAGTAGGTGGATCATTGGTAATATAGGAACTCTCACCACTTGCGCATAGAGAGACAGTCACAGCCTGTGACCATGGCAAATAATTAGATCAATTTAATTTGATTGTGGTTAGAGACCGACGATAATCCCTAACAATATCCTTAGTTTCAGAGGTTTCAGCAGTGTCTGTTTGCTTAGGTTTATCACCCATAATGGATTCAAGAGATAAAGACACAAGCCAAAAGGAGAGGAGTTGTTACCCAGAGGATTGGCAAGTGCAAAGAGAGGGTACCCAGTTGATTTAGAGCCTTAAGAACACCTGTAATAGACAAACCGAGTTCCAGAAAGATTGATTGAGGGCCAGAGAGAGACTTCGAGCCTGGGTAGAAGATTAGGGTTACTATTCACGCTGCTACAGTGTGCGCGAGCATTGTTCACGACTGCTATAGTGCACATGAGCACTGTTCACGGCTGGATGGTGGTTTTTTTCTGGATCGAGGGTTGCTGATTGAGGTTAGAGAGGTTTCGACTGTGGTCGATTTGAGAGAGAGAGAGGGAGAGAGTATTTGACGAAAAGAATAAAGATAGAGGTAACGAGAAAGAAAAGTCAGGTTCCTGGAGCCCGCTCTGATACCATGTTGAAAGATTAGAATCGATATGTATTCTTCTCTCTATGAGGCACAATATATAGACTGTGTATAAGATAATTTAGGAAAGGAAATAATAAGGAAATTGCTACCTACCTAATTAGACTAATTACAATCTTCCTAATTGCCTAATTGATTACAACATGTGTATTACAATACTTCTTTCCTTTTCAACACCCATCCCCCTTAAGATGCCATTGAACTCTTGATTTTTGAAGCCACATCCACTCCAATTGTCTCCCCAACTTCCACATTTTACTTTTGAGTTCCCTTCTTTTGATGCTTTCTTCTTGCTGTAATGGCCCAGATTCAGCTTTAAGGTCAATATCATGTAGCTGCTTTTCAACTTGATCTAACTTCCATTGAATAGAACCAAATTCCACCTTGCTCCAAGTCTTTAATGCATCTTTCATATCTTTCTGTTTTTTGGAAATTCTAAAAGCTGCCCACCCTTGCCATGATTTCCCAACCATGCTTCCTTCATAACTTTAATACAGTTAGGGTGCATAAGCCAAAAACTGTAAAATTTGAAAGGTTTGAAGCCCCAGTTCATGTCATCTTCCATGAGCAGTATAGGGCAGTGATATGAAATAGTTCTAGGTAAACCCCAAAGTTTTAGCTTAAACTTGTCTGACCATTCAGGGTGAACTAGGAACTTATCAATCCTGCTCCACTTCTCATTCTCTGTGAATTTGACCCGGTAAATTGTCTCCCAAGCATTTGAAAATCAACCAAATCCATATCTTCAACGAATTGATTAAGATAACTTAATCCCAACTTCCCTCCTAGAACAGCCTTGCCTTTCAGAAATATTCCTAATTTCGTTTAGATCTCCACCAATACACCAAGGCCTCACAGAATGATTGTTTCAAATTAACTAAATCATTCCAGACTTTCCTTTTATTCACAGTGTCACAAGGGCCAAAACCTATGAAGCACGGGTACTTCTAAAACCCCAAAGTATCCGTACCGGATACCGGTACTCCATGGGTACTTCAAAATACGTACCGGGTACTCCAAAAACGTACCGAGTACTTTCAAGTTTATGGGCACTTCGTTGGGTATTTTTCTGGGTACTTTTGGGTCTGTTCATAAAGTTTTTAAAACTTTAGGGATTCTCTAAAGGCAAAAAAGTTCAAAGTGTTGGTCTTAATTTGCAAGAACTAAATGCGATAAAGTCATAAACTCGAGACCATGACTTAGATCTAGAGCTTGATTTTGGAAAAACAAGACCAAGGTTGACTAATCTTTTTTGTCAATCTTCCCAGCGACTGCGATTCCTCTCTCTCTCTCTCTCTCTCTCTCTCTCTCTCATTATTATATCAAAATTTATTCATTTTTTTTATTTTTAAGATGGGCCTTGAAATATCTTTTGCTCCCCGTCTTGAAACCTATGATAGTTGCATGGACTAAAATACTATTGCACTTTATTTCATAGGAAAACGAGTCCATCAAACAGCATGGGTTCAGGTTCAATGCTATTAGCTTTCGTTATCTTGCTTCTTTCTATAAAATATGTTATACTAGTCATATCTAATGAAGCACGCCAAAATTGTAAAAATATATACATAAAAAAAAAATCGCCGTACCCCCCCGTACCCTATTTTTTTGGGTTGTTTCCGTATCTCGTACCCGTACCCCGTACCATTACCCGTGCTTCCTAGGCCATAACAATTGAATAGAGTACAAGAAAAATTGTTTATAAGAGTACCTTCCAGCAAAATGAAATTTCTTGTTAAGTTAGGAGTTAAGGGTGTTTTTGTTATGTATATATTTCGTAGGGGTAGTTTAGTCATAGTGTTTTACTCTCTTATACATTGTTGTATAGCCCTATTGTTTCCAAAGTTGAATGAGAAAAACGTTTGACACACTCTCTCTCTCTCTCTGGAATCGTTCATTTCTGGAGCAGCAAGCACCCTTTAACTTGAAGACATTTGGATTCCAGATGCACCTCCATCAAACTTGATTTTATTTTGTTACCGAAATCAATCGGGATATGGTGTAGCCATTTTGTTTTTTCATTTTATGAATCGGACCGGGATATGTATCGCGTATCATAAGATACGTAAACAAAATCTAATTTACAATTAATTAGTTATACCTAATTACAATCTAAAAATCTAATGTGTGTGTGAAAAATAAGTGATTTATATATGAAAAATAAGCTTTTTAGGATGAAAAATTCCAAGTCTCCTGAGTGGTCTATATTACATCGAGGTTTTCTACTGCCTTGGTCAGGGAAAGAGAAGAAAAGCCCTTATCTGATTCGTGCAAAACATGATTGAAATATGTTCTTTCTGCTATATGAGCTCTAATGAATTGAGTTTTGGTTTTCTTTAAATGGATTGAATGTCACCACAATAAAATCAAACAATTTAGAACCCGTTTGGGCTTCCGCTTACTAAAATTTGGTATGACTTCTTTATTGCAAGTAATCTTACGATACGTACTGAATCAAGATATGTGAATAAATCTTAGGGTATGTCATTGTATGGTAGGATTCTATAAAAAAGGATGCGGAGTGGGATATGGAATTATGGATCTTTTTGAAAGGAGACAGTACGAACTAGAGGATGCGTATACAGTATCATAGGGTTTTAACTTTTATGCCGGGAATGATGAAAACACAATAGAAACACAGAAAACAAAGCAGTTGGCTGGAAGGCCTCTACTTTTTGCAATTAACAGCAGATATGAGTTGTATGGCTGATGTGAAGAAGTTAGAAATTTATTGTTTATAAGGTGGAATTGGTGATTGGTCACCTATTTCATGCCCACCTTCTTTAACTTGTGGTCGGTCAACATGAGCAAATATGAATGTGGTATTTTCCTTTTATTTGCAGAATTGGATGGTCTCTAGTTTTTTAAAGTATTCTCGATCTGTGGGTCAATTTTCTTTGCAAACTCCCATAATGTAGATGTCATCATTAAGGTATTGAGAGAATGATAAAAAGCGACCAGCAAGCATGTTTTCTACTTGAACCTTACATGGCTGGTTATGTGATTTTGCAGCTTAGGAAAATGCTCGACCTTCTGGTGCATGCATCTCAGTGTCGGTCTTCCCTTTGCCAGTATCCAAACTGTCGCAAGGTGAAGGGTCTTTTCCGACATGGGATACAATGCAAAACACGTGCTTCTGGAGGTTGTCTTCTTTGTAAGAAGATGTGGTATCTCCTTCAGCTTCATGCTCGAGCTTGCAAGGAATCAGAGTGCCATGTGCCACGTTGCAGGTTTGTACATCAACTTCCACCCAATCTCTCTGAAGGTTTTAGTTTCTGCCATGTCCCATTAATGAATGTTGCTGCTAATTCAGAGATTTGAAAGAACACATGAGGAGGTTGCAACAACAGTCTGATTCCCGGCGAAGGGCAGCAGTGATGGAGATGATGAGGCAACGTGCTGCTGAGGTTGCTGGCAATACTGGGTGATAGGGTGTACATGTAATTATAGTTGGGTTTCTAGAAGAGCTTACAAAGGTATTTAGCCGGTGTTTGAAGCAACTATGTTGACAGAGGGAACAGGGGAGTGTGAGCTGGGTGGAATTTTAGAATTTAAAATGGTGGATAGTGAACGGAAATCCGGTGGATTTAATTTGTAGCAGACAGTTCATTCATTCGTGTATTCGATGACTATGCTCTACCCAAGGCAGTGAACTTGTTGATCGGAGCCACCTCATCTTTGACACCTTCAAAAGAGAACTTAAATGTGCCTTCGTAGGTAATTCGGCGATTCTTTGATTGTATCCTCTTGTATCCATCCACTGCCACCATTGTTGGCTATTGTACAATAGTTGTCTAACCTGTGCAGAATTTTGTCTTTTTCTTCTGAAAGGGATTTGAGAGGGGTGTAAGTTTTTAATTCGTTTTTGTTCTTCCCTCCTTAATTATCCATTTGTACATTGTATTCTCCATAAATATGAGAAAATTGAGCGGTCATACGAAAACAACTACTGTTACTTTTTTCTTCTTCATCTGAGATAGCTAATGGACAATAACCTTCTGCTGCTTATGAGTGAGAGCCCCCGGTTCTTTTTGAAACACTAGTACCACGATGTCCACCGAACAAGTTTTTTTTGAACTGCAGAAAATGTGTGTCCACCGAACAAGTTGGCCCAATATAATAGGTGTTTCTCTTTTTTGGGGGGAAGGGCAAGAACTTCTACATATGAAACTAAATAAACTACAACACAAAAAAGAGGGGGAAAAAGAGATCGAGATCTAATCAGGGAAAGGTGTGTAGATTGAAGAAGGCACTCTATGGATTGAAACAATCTCCTAGAGCTTGGTTTGACAGGATTCTCAAAGCTATGTTGAGATTTGGATACAAGCAGAGTCATGCTGACCACACTATGTTCATCAAGAGAAGTAATGGTAAGATTGTCATTCTTATTGTTTATGTGGATGACATAATCATGACAGGTGATGATGTAAATGAGATTGGTAGCCTTAAAAGCTCTTCTTGCTCAAGAATTTGAGATTAAGGATTTGGGGTCTATAAAGTACTTTCTTGGAATGGAGGTGGCTAGATCTGACAAAGGAACTTTTATCTCTCAAAGGAAGTACATCATTGATCTCTTGGAAGATATTGGTATGTTGGGATGTAAGCCAGCCGATTCTCCCATTGAGGCCTACCATCATCTTGGTAGCAATGTGGGGGAGCTTACAGAAAATGAGAGATATCAGAGACTTGTGGGTCGCCTGATATACTTATCTCACACTAGACCAGATATTTCCTATGTTGTGGGGGTTGTCAGCCAGTTCATGCAGAACCTCGTACAAGTCATCTTGATGCAGTTTATCGTATCTTGAGGTATCTTGAATCTGCCCCAGGTAAAGGAATTTTGTTCTCTAATCATGGTCACTTGAGATTGGAAGCTTTCACTGATGTAGACTGGGCAGGTTCTATTGATGATAGACGATCTACTTCTGGCTATTGCACCTTCCTTAGAGGGAATTTGATTACATGGAGGAGTAAGAAGCAGTCTGTGGTAGCTAGATCCAGTGCAGAGGCTGAGTACAGAGCTATGGCTCATGGTGTTTGTGAGCTTTTATGGCTCCAAACCTTCTTGCGTGATTTGGGATTCCCTGATCGTGGTCCTATAAAGCTCTACTGTGATAACAAAGTTGCCATAAACATTGCTCATAATCCTGTTCAACATGACCGAACAAAGCATATTGAGATTGATAGGCATTTCATCAAGGAGAAGCTGAGCAACGGTTTGATATGCATGCCTTTTGTGAGATCCGAAGACCAATTAGCTGATGTATTTACAAAGGGTCTTAGTAGCAAAAGTTTCCATCCCATTTTGTTCAAGTTGGGCTTGATAGATATCTTTGCACCAACTTGAGGGGGAGTGTCAAGTTAGGAGTTAAGGGTGTTTTTGTTATGTATATATTTCGTAGGGGTAGTTTAGTCATAGTGTTTTACTCTCTTATACATTGTTGTATAGCCCTATTGTTTCCAAAGTTGAATGACAAAAACGTTTGACACACTCTCTCTCTCTCTCTCTGGAATCGTTCATTTCTAGGCAGCAAGCACCCTTTAACTTGAAGACATTTGGATTCCAAATGCACCTCCATCAAACTTGATTTTATTTTGTTACCGAAATCAATCGGGATATGGTGTAGCCATTTTGTTTTTTCATTTTATGAATCGGACCGGGATATGTATCGCGTATCATAAGATACGTAAACAAAATCTAATTTACAATTAATTAGTTATACCTAATTACAATCTAAAAATCTAATGTGTGTGAAAAATAAGTGATTTATATATGGAAAATAAGCTTTTAGGATGAAAAATTCCAAGTCTCCTGAGTGGTCTATATTACATCGAGGTTTTCTACTGCCTTGGTCAGGGAAAGAGAAGAAAAGCCCTTATCTGATTCGTGCAAAACATGATTGAAATATGTTCTTTCTGCTATATGAGCTCTAATGAATTGAGTTTTGGTTTTCTTTAAATGGATTGAATGTCACCACAATAAAATCAAACAATTTAGAACCCGTTTGGGCTTCCGCTTACTAAAATTTGGTATGACTTCTTTATTGCAAGTAATCTTACGATACGTACTGAATCAAGATATGTGAATAAATCTTAGGGTATGTCATTGTATGGTAGGATTCTATAAAAAAGGATGCGGAGTGGGATATGGAATTATGGATCTTTTTGAAAGGAGACAGTACGAACTAGAGGATGCGTATACAGTATCATAGGGTTTTAACTTTTATGCCGGGAATGATGAAAACACAATAGAAACACAGAAAACAAAGCAGTTGGCTGGAAGGCCTCTACTTTTTGCAATTAACAGCAGATATGAGTTGTATGGCTGATGTGAAGAAGTTAGAAATTTATTGTTTATAAGGTGGAATTGGTGATTGGTCACCTATTTCATGCCCACCTTCTTTAACTTGTGGTCGGTCAACATGAGCAAATATGAATGTGGTATTTTCCTTTTATTTGCAGAATTGGATGGTCTCTAGTTTTTTAAAGTATTCTCGATCTGTGGGTCAATTTTCTTTGCAAACTCCCATAATGTAGATGTCATCATTAAGGTATTGAGAGAATGATAAAAAGCGACCAGCAAGCATGTTTTCTACTTGAACCTTACATGGCTGGTTATGTGATTTTGCAGCTTAGGAAAATGCTCGACCTTCTGGTGCATGCATCTCAGTGTCGGTCTTCCCTTTGCCAGTATCCAAACTGTCGCAAGGTGAAGGGTCTTTTCCGACATGGGATACAATGCAAAACACGTGCTTCTGGAGGTTGTCTTCTTTGTAAGAAGATGTGGTATCTCCTTCAGCTTCATGCTCGAGCTTGCAAGGAATCAGAGTGCCATGTGCCACGTTGCAGGTTTGTACATCAACTTCCACCCAATCTCTCTGAAGGTTTTAGTTTCTGCCATGTCCCATTAATGAATGTTGCTGCTAATTCAGAGATTTGAAAGAACACATGAGGAGGTTGCAACAACAGTCTGATTCCCGGCGAAGGGCAGCAGTGATGGAGATGATGAGGCAACGTGCTGCTGAGGTTGCTGGCAATACTGGGTGATAGGGTGTACATGTAATTATAGTTGGGTTTCTAGAAGAGCTTACAAAGGTATTTAGCCGGT
Source organism: Vaccinium vitis-idaea (assembly GCA_963854785.1). Taxonomy (NCBI): domain Eukaryota; kingdom Viridiplantae; phylum Streptophyta; class Magnoliopsida; order Ericales; family Ericaceae; genus Vaccinium; species Vaccinium vitis-idaea. The sequence goes on along the minus strand of OY978226.1, from coordinate 37,574,852 downwards.
GTTTGAAGCAACTATGTTGACAGAGGGAACAGGGGAGTGTGAGCTGGGTGGAATTTTAGAATTTAAAATGGTGGATAGTGAACGGAAATCCGGTGGATTTAATTTGTAGCAGACAGTTCATTCATTCGTGTATTCGATGACTATGCTCTACCCAAGGCAGTGAACTTGTTGATCGGAGCCACCTCATCTTTGACACCTTCAAAAGAGAACTTAAATGTGCCTTCGTAGGTAATTCGGCGATTCTTTGATTGTATCCTCTTGTATCCATCCACTGCCACCATTGTTGGCTATTGTACAATAGTTGTCTAACCTGTGCAGAATTTTGTCTTTTTCTTCTGAAAGGGATTTGAGAGGGGTGTAAGTTTTTAATTCGTTTTTGTTCTTCCCTCCTTAATTATCCATTTGTACATTGTATTCTCCATAAATATGAGAAAATTGAGCGGTCATACGAAAACAACTACTGTTACTTTTTTCTTCTTCATCTGAGATAGCTAATGGACAATAACCTTCTGCTGCTTATGAGTGAGAGCCCCCGGTTCTTTTTGAAACACTAGTACCACGATGTCCACCGAACAAGTTTTTTTTGAACTGCAGAAAATGTGTGTCCACCGAACAAGTTGGCCCAATATAATAGGTGTTTCTCTTTTTTGGGGGGAAGGGCAAGAACTTCTACATATGAAACTAAATAAACTACAACACAAAAAAGAGGGGGAAAAAGAGATCGAGATCTAATCAGGGAAAGGTGTGTAGATTGAAGAAGGCACTCTATGGATTGAAACAATCTCCTAGAGCTTGGTTTGACAGGATTCTCAAAGCTATGTTGAGATTTGGATACAAGCAGAGTCATGCTGACCACACTATGTTCATCAAGAGAAGTAATGGTAAGATTGTCATTCTTATTGTTTATGTGGATGACATAATCATGACAGGTGATGATGTAAATGAGATTGGTAGCCTTAAAAGCTCTTCTTGCTCAAGAATTTGAGATTAAGGATTTGGGGTCTATAAAGTACTTTCTTGGAATGGAGGTGGCTAGATCTGACAAAGGAACTTTTATCTCTCAAAGGAAGTACATCATTGATCTCTTGGAAGATATTGGTATGTTGGGATGTAAGCCAGCCGATTCTCCCATTGAGGCCTACCATCATCTTGGTAGCAATGTGGGGGAGCTTACAGAAAATGAGAGATATCAGAGACTTGTGGGTCGCCTGATATACTTATCTCACACTAGACCAGATATTTCCTATGTTGTGGGGGTTGTCAGCCAGTTCATGCAGAACCTCGTACAAGTCATCTTGATGCAGTTTATCGTATCTTGAGGTATCTTGAATCTGCCCCAGGTAAAGGAATTTTGTTCTCTAATCATGGTCACTTGAGATTGGAAGCTTTCACTGATGTAGACTGGGCAGGTTCTATTGATGATAGACGATCTACTTCTGGCTATTGCACCTTCCTTAGAGGGAATTTGATTACATGGAGGAGTAAGAAGCAGTCTGTGGTAGCTAGATCCAGTGCAGAGGCTGAGTACAGAGCTATGGCTCATGGTGTTTGTGAGCTTTTATGGCTCCAAACCTTCTTGCGTGATTTGGGATTCCCTGATCGTGGTCCTATAAAGCTCTACTGTGATAACAAAGTTGCCATAAACATTGCTCATAATCCTGTTCAACATGACCGAACAAAGCATATTGAGATTGATAGGCATTTCATCAAGGAGAAGCTGAGCAACGGTTTGATATGCATGCCTTTTGTGAGATCCGAAGACCAATTAGCTGATGTATTTACAAAGGGTCTTAGTAGCAAAAGTTTCCATCCCATTTTGTTCAAGTTGGGCTTGATAGATATCTTTGCACCAACTTGAGGGGGAGTGTCAAGTTAGGAGTTAAGGGTGTTTTTGTTATGTATATATTTCGTAGGGGTAGTTTAGTCATAGTGTTTTACTCTCTTATACATTGTTGTATAGCCCTATTGTTTCCAAAGTTGAATGACAAAAACGTTTGACACACTCTCTCTCTCTCTCTCTGGAATCGTTCATTTCTAGGCAGCAAGCACCCTTTAACTTGAAGACATTTGGATTCCAAATGCACCTCCATCAAACTTGATTTTATTTTGTTACCGAAATCAATCGGGATATGGTGTAGCCATTTTGTTTTTTCATTTTATGAATCGGACCGGGATATGTATCGCGTATCATAAGATACGTAAACAAAATCTAATTTACAATTAATTAGTTATACCTAATTACAATCTAAAAATCTAATGTGTGTGAAAAATAAGTGATTTATATATGGAAAATAAGCTTTTAGGATGAAAAATTCCAAGTCTCCTGAGTGGTCTATATTACATCGAGGTTTTCTACTGCCTTGGTCAGGGAAAGAGAAGAAAAGCCCTTATCTGATTCGTGCAAAACATGATTGAAATATGTTCTTTCTGCTATATGAGCTCTAATGAATTGAGTTTTGGTTTTCTTTAAATGGATTGAATGTCACCACAATAAAATCAAACAATTTAGAACCCGTTTGGGCTTCCGCTTACTAAAATTTGGTATGACTTCTTTATTGCAAGTAATCTTACGATACGTACTGAATCAAGATATGTGAATAAATCTTAGGGTATGTCATTGTATGGTAGGATTCTATAAAAAAGGATGCGGAGTGGGATATGGAATTATGGATCTTTTTGAAAGGAGACAGTACGAACTAGAGGATGCGTATACAGTATCATAGGGTTTTAACTTTTATGCCGGGAATGATGAAAACACAATAGAAACACAGAAAACAAAGCAGTTGGCTGGAAGGCCTCTACTTTTTGCAATTAACAGCAGATATGAGTTGTATGGCTGATGTGAAGAAGTTAGAAATTTATTGTTTATAAGGTGGAATTGGTGATTGGTCACCTATTTCATGCCCACCTTCTTTAACTTGTGGTCGGTCAACATGAGCAAATATGAATGTGGTATTTTCCTTTTATTTGCAGAATTGGATGGTCTCTAGTTTTTTAAAGTATTCTCGATCTGTGGGTCAATTTTCTTTGCAAACTCCCATAATGTAGATGTCATCATTAAGGTATTGAGAGAATGATAAAAAGCGACCAGCAAGCATGTTTTCTACTTGAACCTTACATGGCTGGTTATGTGATTTTGCAGCTTAGGAAAATGCTCGACCTTCTGGTGCATGCATCTCAGTGTCGGTCTTCCCTTTGCCAGTATCCAAACTGTCGCAAGGTGAAGGGTCTTTTCCGACATGGGATACAATGCAAAACACGTGCTTCTGGAGGTTGTCTTCTTTGTAAGAAGATGTGGTATCTCCTTCAGCTTCATGCTCGAGCTTGCAAGGAATCAGAGTGCCATGTGCCACGTTGCAGGTTTGTACATCAACTTCCACCCAATCTCTCTGAAGGTTTTAGTTTCTGCCATGTCCCATTAATGAATGTTGCTGCTAATTCAGAGATTTGAAAGAACACATGAGGAGGTTGCAACAACAGTCTGATTCCCGGCGAAGGGCAGCAGTGATGGAGATGATGAGGCAACGTGCTGCTGAGGTTGCTGGCAATACTGGGTGATAGGGTGTACATGTAATTATAGTTGGGTTTCTAGAAGAGCTTACAAAGGTATTTAGCCGGTGTTTGAAGCAACTATGTTGACAGAGGGAACAGGGGAGTGTGAGCTGGGTGGAATTTTAGAATTTAAAATGGTGGATAGTGAACGGAAATCCGGTGGATTTAATTTGTAGCAGACAGTTCATTCATTCGTGTATTCGATCAGTGAACTTGTTGATCGGAGCCACCTCATCTTTGACACTTCAAAAGAGAACTTAAATGTGCCTTCGTAGGTAATTCGGTGATTCTTTGATTGTATCCTCTTGTATCCATCCACTGCCACCATTGTTGGCTATTGTACAATAGTTGTCTAACCTGTGCAGAATTTTGTCCTTTTCTTCTGAAAGGGATTTGAGAGGGGTGTAAGTTTTTAATTCGTTTTTGTTCTTCCCTCCTTAATTATCCATTTGTACATTGTATTCTCCATAAATATGAGAAAATTGAGCGGTCATACGAAAATAGCTACTGTTACTTTTTTCTTCTTCATCTGAGATAGCTAATGGACAATAACCTTCTGCTGCTTATGAGTGAGAGCCCCCGGTTCTTTTTGAAACACTAGTACCACGATGTCCACCGAACAAGTTTTTTTTGAACTGCAGAAAATGTATGTCCACCGAACAAGTTGGCCCAATATAATAGGTGTTTCTCTTTTTTGGGGGGAAGGGCAAGAACTTCTACATATGAAACTAAATAAACTACAACACAAAAAAGAGGGGAAAAAAGAGATCGAGATCTAAGCAGGTTAAACAAATAATAAAAATTAAAAACCGTCGAAATTTAGAAGGGGAGATTGAAAGTCACTACATAAATCTATCAAACCTACCATTCTGATGGTTTTATCCTACTAAACGTGGCCAGTTGGTCTCCATCAGTAGAGGCTTAACGGATTGTTACCTTCGGATTCGTTACCTTGTGCATAGAAAATTGAACTTAATATTTTTACTTTTCACTCTCTTTCTCCAGAATCAAACAATGGGAAGAAATTTTTTAGGGGGAATTATTTCCTCATTTGTTTATCACAAATTCCACTCACGCTCCTCATTCATTCTTGATATGGTGCTTCAATCTTTGCGATTGGGTCTAGTTTTCTATGTGGATCTCTCAATTTCCCTCTCCTCGTGTTTTTGTTACTTTTCAATGAGAAAGAGAGAGATACAACAAAGTAGATCGAATCTGTTGAGGAGAGATCTCATGCAAACTGTGCGACCATGGCATATTAAAAGTGTGGAGAAACAATTAAAACAGTAGGCAATTCAGAGTGGGTCTGATTAAAATAGTGGGGCATTTTGGACTTTTTAATTTTACGGTAGCAGAGTTGGATGTGTGCATCAATCCTCAAACTACAACACCATGTTTGTTAGAAGAATATGTATATAAGGGGGAAGGAGATAAGTATAATAATAGAGGGATAGGAGGATATGATTGGAGGGGTATTATTTTAGAAGGTGAGATTGAAAGTTACTTGGTTTGTTTTATTTAAGGGTGAAAGTGTAAACGGGGTGAACCGGAAACCGAACCTAACCGGCCGGTTTTGGCTCCCTTTTTTTTCCCATCCGGTTCGGTTCCGGTTTGGGGCATTGGAAAACCGAAAAACAAGACCGGTTTCTAGTTTTAGAGGCTAAACCACCGGACCGATATTCATATATATACCAAAAATGTAAGAGGCAGGGATCAAACTCTCAACGTAATGCACGGGAAGCCAAGCACTTGACCACTTGGCTAACCAAAGTTGTATGTTGTAAATCGATAATTATATAATTATTTCATTTAATACATACTTCAGTGAGTTACTACATAAACATTCCCAAATCTGATTTACTATAAAACCCTAAATCTAAACATCTAACAGTCCTCTCGTCTCTCTCTCTAGAAACGCAACCCTAGATATATAGTCCTCTCGTGTCTCTCTCCACATCTCCCTCTCCTTTCGTCTCTCTCCTTTCCTTCTCGATCGCCTCGCCTTCTCCCAGTGAACCCACCACCTGTAACGCCCCGATTTTCGGACACGTTAATAAAATATTTTCTAGAATGATTCCATTAAATAAAAAGTCAATTTCTGAAATAACAGCGGAAGCAAAGTTTGATTTCACCAACTTGACAAAATAGGTTTAATTACTAAGCAAGATTACAACTTGAAATCTAATTTCGAAAAAGGAACAGAGCAGTAACTAGTACGGAATCTAGGGCTTGACATCTTTTGTCCTCCAGTGGGCTCTACCATTATCTTCATCTTGTCTTTTCAATTCCGTCTTCAATACCTGGCATGAAAAGCCAGGGTACACGAATACCATGAGCGAATGACGCTCAGCAGATATACTCCTACCCGTTAACCCTTACATTACAAGTAATACACAATTTGATATATAAAGGCAGTACAACATTAAGGGTCAAATAAAAAGATTCAATGAATAACCTTCAACACAGTTAAAATTACCTCGAGCAATCGTACTCTCAATTAATACCAACACTCTACCCATCTCATTGTTCAACTTTCTTTCCAAATTATAGGCATACTAAGATCGATACATTTTCGTTTCCCTAATTATCACGGAGTTCCATTTCATTCATCACGGGTTTCGAATTCAAACAATCTCATGGATCAATCTCCAAATCAACACAGCATTCAACTTTCCATCATTTCAAGATTCACTTCCCCCCCTTGAGAATGTACATACAGCGCATTCTTCAAGATGCACATACAGCGCATAAGGATGTACATTCAGCACAAATCCTTGAGACGTACATACAGCACGTGAGGTTGTACATACAGCACATTGCCTCGGGATGCACATACAACACATAGGTATATCCAATACCGCACAATTCCTCAATTTCATTATCTCTGGCTGACCGCCAATCATAAAGCTGAGACTCTGCTGGATGGCCTCCCCAGATCTCATCAATCACCATCCATTATCATTATTTAAATTTTCATTAACTTAAACATCTAGTTGATCTTTTCAAGTCCGCACCTAATTTAATGAACCTAACGCGCTTTCTACGTTCTTGGTAACATTACCGCTCAATCAACAAGTCATAACTTGAAATAATAATTAAAAATTCATAATATCACCACAGTTCAATCACGACTAAGAACAATGATTATTCGCTAACTCGTACGATACTATCGAATTAATCTACAAACATGAGTTTTAAGGCTTAGCTCCTTATTTACCGAAAAGTACATATTTTATTCACCTTAGTGCTTAGCCAAAATCATCCATCAATAAAAATCTGATTACTATGAAATTCTATGGGAAAGTTATTTAGGGTGTTAGGAACATTTATGTTGCAGAACACATTTCCAAAAACAGAAGTTATGCTAACCCAAAACGGCATTGAACAAAATCCGTCTATTTTTTTACACTATATGAAAACTTGATCGTTTAGGGATTAAGGAGATGGATTGAAGAGCTATAAAAATTCATACGTGTTCACAACACCTCGTCTAACTTCCAGTAAAAACAAATTTGAAAAATAAAATGTTTAAGTCTTCCAATAAATTGTTAGAACTTCAATTTTTACCCAAGTCTGACAGATTTTGTAATTAAGAAATATATTTCAAAAGCATATCAAAACAGCTCTTAAATTAATGATATTTAACAGGGTAATAGAATAGGATGTTATCATCATTTGTTATATAGAACATATTTCATAAAAATGAGTTTAAGATGTACAAAAACGTCTTTGAATCTAGACCGTCCAGATTTGCCATCATTTACTAAAATCTGTTTTTCTAGAGTTCTATAAGTCCGATTTAAGCGATTCCAGCGGCCACTTAAAGATAAGAAGTGTATCTACAATTTGACACCATAATAAACCCCATAAGAGGTTCGTAGCATTTTATATGAGTTTCCAAAGTTGACTGATCTACCGGTACCAAGACAGTTTCGACCCTTAGGAAGTTATAAGCAAGTTCCAAGCATCAATCAAACATCAAACACATAAATCAAGTCTATGATACATGTAGTATACTTAGGAATTAAAAGGTCTAGAGTAATCTACCTTTGGTCCAGAAGAATAAGCTCGGTTTTGGAAAAGTTTTGTGGTGAAAGTCGTAAATTCGCACTGAACTTCGGACAGCAATAATGTGACCAAAGCTTGACCGTTTTGGATGATTCTTGTGTCTAAGTCGAAGATCTCGGAGTTCTCTACAACCTTGAAGAAGGGTTCTAAACTTGAAAACGTATCTAACTAGGAGAAAAATGGCGATATGGTAAAGGTCAGTGAGCTGTCTGGAAAAATATAGCCGAGATTTTTAGTGAACTTTGGATGGCTATAACTCACTCAAAACTCAACCGATTTGGGTGATTCTTGTATTGAAATCGAAGCACTCAATGTCCTCTACAACTTTTATTTAGAAGTCGAATGCTAAAAACGATTGTAACTCAGAGAAAATCGGCTGTAAATAGGGGTACATGATATGGACGAGAATAGGAAAGATGATAGGGATTTCTCTCTCTCTTCTTTTCCCAGCATCCCTCTCTCTCTGCTATGATACTTAAGAAGGGGAAAGTTAATAAAAGGGGTGGCAGATTATGCTCAAATCTCATGGGTAAAGAGGTGTGAGAGTGAGGCTTATAACCATGGGTTAAAGGGATGTGTTATTAGGGTGTGTTAAGCTCTAATTGGATGAGATAAAGTGGTTGCCAAAAATGGCTGAACAAGAGTGATGGGTGTGAGGGTGATTGAAGTGTGAATAAATGTGCATGGGGTTTGAGTTTGGTTGATATAGAAGTGTAGTTGGGCAATATAGTTAATGAAATGGAATTATATACCTATACATCCATATATGCAAACAATTTCATGGCAATAATATAAGAAAGCATTAGGACATATTAAAATAGATTAATAGTCCAAAAATTTTCAAACACACATTATCAGATTTTTGATAAAATAATTTTATCTGAAAAAAATTAGGCCAAAAATCCGGGTCGTTACACCACCACCACCGTCGACGACTCAATGCCAACAGCCACAAGAAGAAAGGCAATGATTGGTGAAGGTTGAAAAGCTATGGGTTCCAATGGAAAGGGCTGAGAGCTTGAGGTTTCGATTTTGGCTGTCAATGGATTCCTTTTCAATATGCCTCATCTGATTTTATTTGAGTCTAAGTTGGATGTGGGGTAGTCTATTAAGTGCTCTGTGTTTTACTTTGTCTTGTGAAAAAATATGATTTCTTTTCAATTTTTTTTTAGTTGTGCAAAATAATTTTGATCAGGTCTAATTTGTTAATATAGTTCAATTGAATTTGCTGATTTGGTAGTCTGTTTGTCTGTTTGTCTGTTTCTCTCTCTCTCTCTCTCTCTCTCTCTCTCTCTCTCTCTCTCTCTCTCTCTCTCTCGTTTATACAGAATCGTCTCCCTAAACCAGCCAAACTGGATCGGAACGGGGCAAACTGATTGAAACCAGACTGATTATGTTTTGATTGGTTTCGATTTTCAAATCTCCAAACCGAAACACCAGTTCAATCCCAAAAATCACCCCAAACCTGACCAAACCAGATCGGTTACACCCCTAGTTTTGTTGTAACTTGTAAGAGGGAGATATGAGGGGTTGGATAATGTAAAATTATTTAAAATACCTTTTTTGCCCCAAATAAACAAATAGTAAAAAGTATGCGGTGAACCCTTTTTGGTGAATCATCTTTCTCACATCCTCCCACTCCTGACTCTCTCTTTTCAGAAAATGGCAGGGATAGGGTAGGGTTAAATGGTAAATGACAGCCGGATAAAATTTAGACAGGGGAGGGGGTGTCAAAATTGTATCCCTCCCTAAAGGAATATTGATATCTCAATTTATTTATATCCAAGATGCTTGCAACCTTGGATTGTATATCAACTGTTATTTCCCCAAGCGTAGGGTTTAGGCCGGCGGTAGCATTAAAACCGGTAAGACCGGGTCGAATCCACAGGGACCGAACGCACCCGGCGTGAGAGTTGTCTTGCAAGTGTAGGTTTTCAGCCTTAAAGCGGTAAACTGTGGTTTTGTGATTTGTTTGGTGGAATTCTCTCGACTTCGAGAACGACTCGGAATTAAAAAGACTAATATAAGCTAAGGCGAAGTCTAGGGGTAGTTAACTACCATGACTCGGGTTAATCCATCCCCTCTTGATTACCGGCTCGGGGCATCGTTAAATGCCCCCGAACGGAAGATTTAGAGTTTAAAACCTTTACTAGAAAAATGTGTTTACCAAAGATTAGGATTCTTGTGCCATTTAGACAAACCTTTGGGTTGCCATAGCCCTAAGCATCACACGTGCCAAGTGGTCAAGCCCTTGGCGACGTGTGATCAAAGGGGTTAACCAACCCGAATTTTGATACATAAAATCAATCCTAACTCTTTGATAAACAAACGGTGTGTGTACCAAAGATTAGGGGTTTTCGGGACATTTTGCAAACGAATGAGTTGACATCGCCCAAAGCATGACTCGTGCCAAGTAGTCAAGCTCTTGGCTACGGGTGATCAAAAGGATTAACAAACCCACTCTTTGGTACATAAAAATGAAACCCCAAATTTTCGGTAAACAAGCGATGTATGCCTTATACACGAGATGGACGGATTAAACCCAAGTCATGGAGTGTTAATCACCCCATGATTAAGCCTATTAAAACTACTCACACATTATGCTAGAAATTAAGCCTATGAATTGGAAGAAAACTAAAAACATGTTTAATAACTCTAAAAACTGATTTTTATGATTAATCCTAGGTTTGCCTACAACATTAACACTTAAGAATTAATCAAACAATTAATAAGAACAAGAGTTTTCAAAGGAAATAGCTAGAAAAACAAGAAAACGAATTAACCGATAAAAACGGAAACAAACTAGATTTATATAAAGGTCTCAACACGTACTACAACATTAAAGAAGAGGAATTACCTTGAAACTAAATGGAAAGCATGTAAATCTAGAAAGAAGGTAGAGCTACTAAGAACAAAGTAATGGAGGTAGAGAGAAGGTAAAAAAACCAAGTCTAACCTAAAAATCTGGGGTTGGGGACCCTTTATAGGCCCCAAAAGTCATGCAAAGTTATTACAAAAATGCCACAAGATATTTCCTGATCGGGCTCAAAAGTTGCAGAAAAATGCAGCTTCAACCGGTAGAACAAAAATGCTCTACCGGTTGAAAGACTAAAAACTGAGAATTTTCTAAGGCTTGGTCCCTTGACCTTTCGGCTTTGTCTACATGACCTCTAGGCTTCCCGAGTCTTGTTCAAAACTTCATTCCTTGATTCCTGAGACTCGGTGGCGGGGTGCCATGTGGCCTCCGGTGTTCGGGCATCCCTTGGTTCAACCATGGTGTCAAAACACGTCTTTTTCTCCCGTTCTTCCTGCTAATATAAAAACACAACCTTGCGCAAAATCAATAGTTTAAAACAATAATATGCATGCGTGTGTGTGATCAAAGTGAGCGAGATAAGCCCCATTATTAACACTTTTGGGGGGCTTATCACACCCCCCAACTTGAACTTTGCTCGCCCCGAGCAAACTAAACATATGCAACTAACGGAAACAAACTAAAATAGATACGTCTTTTAAACCCCCGGGCTGCCCCGGTAGGACGAGTGAAGTCTCGTGAGGGTTTTCAGCAGTGAACACCCACAAAACACAAAGGAATCGAATACTTTAAGTGTGACTCATACCCAACCGACAACCACACATAGTACCACAAAGTCTGCCACGCAAGTCAATGGCAAGATATTTCATTCATAGAAAGAGTTAAGCAAGTGAACTTCATAACCAAATTTAGCACAAAAATCAATCCTCTCACCTACGGTCGGATAGAGAATTCTCACGTGGCATGTGTGTGAAAAGAAATCTCACAAAGAAATTCACCAATCTTGAAAACAGTTCTCACATCATTGATAACTCGGTATTTCTTTAAGCACACCCCTTCCCTTTATTCGAATGAATCTCTTTTTTTTTTTATACGTGGTCGTGCAATGCCCGGACCTCTCGGGCTTTCTAGTTGACCCCTTTAGCGAGCGTTAGGTCGGCCATCCCTAAGCCAAATGGCCTTGGGGCGCCAGTTTTGAGAGACCCCTCAGACTTAATTGCTCTAGTAAAAAAGGCTTTATAGTGAGGTCCAAGCTAACCACATTCAACAATGCCTTCACAAGGTCTATCCATCTTTTGACACGAACAATACGGTGGGAGCAAACCCCGATTGCCCAGTTACTCAATGAACGCCTGGATAAACATTAACAATATAGCATGCATCATCTTTTTTTTTTTTTTACAAGGAAAGGGCTCCAAATATTTCACAGACAAGTTAATTCACACCGAGGGATCAATGACACGTGAACCAATTTCGAAGCCAGTGAATGCTCAAGTGGGAGAGTGCGCGTGCGAAAGCATGAATTCAAGTGAGCATACGCTATCCAACTATAGGTAATACGGTTTAACAAAGTGTTTCCCTTGAACATCATGTTCACAAACTTAAATCTATCCATGAAATCGTATCAAGACTCCGTCTCACACAACAAAGATCATTGCATTAATTAGAAGCCATCAATTAAGAGTAAGTACACACAAGTATCCTAATTCTTTGATTCACCAATTTTTTAAATTTTTTTTTCAATTTTCTCATTTTTTTTTTCCAAGACTCTTAATATAAACAATGCAACAAAGCACAAAGTAAACCCTCCCCCCAACTTAAAATGTGCTATGTCCTCATAGCACGAAGACAATATGAAAATGAAGAACTAGGAGGGATAAAAATGTACCGACGGGGTGGAATGTCGACCACCTTATACCTCGACCAAATGAGAGGCTTTTTCATCACTCCTACTAAGAGAAAACGATATTAGAACCGCCCGGCTTGTGTTATCCGGGCTTCACAAATAACAATATGTACAAAAATAACACAACCGAAGAATCTTCACGCGATTGCACGGGTACGACTTTTCTTCCCGGAACTAGAGACTGTGGCTAGGCCATACGTAGCTCAAGTTCGGGTGGCTATACCAGACCATCAGAATACACAACATCCTTCATGTGGAATCCAAACATCCTTTGTACTATGAAGAGTTATTAGTACAAGCATAACATCCCATTTCACCCCTCCGTTAAAAATTATACACGTCCATGCCATAAGATAAGATACTTAGAGTAAAGTGATAGCAATAGAACGCTTCTCTCTCCTCTACGACGAGTCCGTTTAGGTTTTATGAAGCCTTAGGTAATGCACTTTGCAATAGCGCTAAAGACCTATGTGGACTTCGGGTGCCACATGGGCACTGTTAGTTCAATTCTAGTTCACATTTTACAATTAGCGCAATTCCAAATCGCACTAAGGATTATTTTTACAAATAGTTAAACAAACATAGTACTTTCCCAATTCTACTTCCCCAATTCCTTTCCGAAAACGTAGTAGTTTGAGGAAAAATCCCAGAACTTTAGCCCAGGTCAGTCTCCTTCCTTTCTTGGGGTTACGAGTTGTAGTACTTTGGATGACAAGGACGACGGAGGAGAAGTATGACTTCGGAAGAAGGAGAGAGAGATGAATTGGGTTCTCTATTCGAAGGGATGGTTCTTATTGACCCTTCCCAGAGGGCCGATAACGAGGGTGGGGGTGGTGACGATGATGATGATCAGCGGCAGGAACAACAGCAACCCACCTCCGTCACTCCCCACACTTGTCGTAATAATTGTTCATCGCCGGCTGCATCTCTTCATCCCCTTGACGAAAACCTATTCACTGATCTCACTCTCATCACTCCTGACTCCCAAACCACCCCACTAATCCTTCAACTTCCACCACATACTGATACTTCTTCTGATACTAGGAGGAGTAATAGGGAGGTTTCTCCCTCGTCACTTTCTCGACAAATTTCCACGAGAAAGAAGAAGAGAGCTGGTTTGAAGAGGATCGGTTACGGCAGAGACGCCCCTATCCCCCCCGATGATCAGCATGTCGATAGTCGATCCTTGGAATTTGATCTTTCACCACCACCTCCTCCTCTTCCGTCGTCGTCATTGACTGACGAATCATCCGAATCTGGCAGATCTGCCCCGCAACAGCGACGACAACAAGAAGAATTAGAACTAGAAGACGAAGAAGCCTCCCTTTCTTCAATGACTGCGACGACCAAAATGGAGAGCGATTATTCAGAGGTGGACCATTCTTCGCATTATATCGCCGCTAATGGTGCCTCAAAAGATGAGGGTGATAGTGTGGTTTCAGATGCACAACCTACGGATCATACGGGTATTAAGGATCAACTGAAAACCAGCGCTCCAAATGCAATTGAGTTGAGGTATGAGCAAATAAGGGCCCAGATCTCTCAGAAGCTCAGCCATGTTAGGGAGCTTGTCGCTTCTGTCTCTGCTGCACGGAAAGATTCCAGGAGGAGGAGGAGAAAAGCAGCCGAGGCTGTAATTATTGCATCCACCAGGTACAGACAACTTGAGAAGGAGCTGGAGGAAGCGTGCGAGGCTGAAGATTTTGAGACCGCGGAGAGGTTTAGTGAGAGCCTTGCTTCTGCAGAGAAGGATAAGGAACGCTTGGCCATTGGTCTCAGACATGCCGAAGAGGACTGTGATGCTGTTGATTCTAGGATGCACCAGGTTCTGGAGTCGCAAATTGCTGCCGAAGAGGAATGTTCGTCTTTGCTTAAAAACTTCGCCCTGGTGGGTACTAGTTCCCTTTATTATGTCTCTCACTGTTGTTAGCAGAGACGACTAAGCTTTGTTCCATTGAATTTTACCTATCTACTTCCATAAATCGCTTTCATTCTTAGGCTTTTCTATAAGACCCAGAGCAAAGTGATATCACCACGAGGACTCTCAATCAGATTATAAAAGTGTTGTGCTAAAAATGTCAAACAATGAATCATCTTTTACGTTTTGTTTAGAATTTGAAGCCATTGAACTAAGGAGTTTATCTATTTATTTCACTGCCCAACAACTTAAGAGCAAAGTACAACAACAAGAAGAAAAATGTTCTACAACAGATAGAAAGGATATTTTCTTCGATTAAGATGATAGGTTCTTCAAATAATTCCAAAGAAGAGGGTTTGATTTTTTGGGTAATTAAGAAGAGGTTTTGATGTTGACAAGAGATATAGTGTTTAGGTGTATGTTGGTAATTTTAAATTATTGCTGGACATGAATGCGGTCTTAGTTCGTATGTTTGACTCCTAGTCTTCATAGAATGGTAGAATTAGGAGAGTCTTTGGTCCATGATTATGTTTCTAATCTTCCTAATTGCAATAGAGATGAGTTATGAGAATTGGAGACCTTTGCTAGGGTGAAGCACCGATTTCCTCTCTTCTTCTCTGTGCACATACGAAGGGCCTGCTTTTTTTACCAGATCTGAACATCAGATTGGACTATTTGTTTTGTTGTTTTACTTTCAAGGACCAACTTAGTTTGTAAATGAGGGGCGCAAGAATGGGCTTGTTCTTATGCCTTTGAGATGAACTACTGAGGCCAAACTATCAGGCAATTGTGCTGAGTCTTCTGAAAGTTCTAATATATCAATGAAGAGGATTATCCTGTTTGAAATTTTGTCAATTTGAACACATCAAACAAGAATTCAAAACTTCAGTTTTATATCAACTGAATAAATTACAATTGTAACTGTAACTCACAGTGGAAAAACTTACAATTGATCTTCAGCCAATGGAGCTCGATGCATGAAACACAAAAACTAAGAATGATGATTATTGCTACTACCTAAACCTAATGCTATGGCTATTTCTACCTACCCTTCTTCAGAGCTTGCCACCTGTCTTCCCGCTAATATATAAATTTGAAGTCTCCCATACTCTAAGGCTCTAAGTCTTAAGTTGTAGGAACCTCCTATTTGGGGGGCAAAACCACCTCAGAACTTCACTCCTAGTCAACTCTCCTGGCATCTCGCTCCCCTCGAGAAAGAAACCCATTCTCAACTAGGATAGAACCTCTCAGGCATACAAATTCCAAAGTAAACAAAAGCTAAAGATACTAAGCAAGAGAAAATATGAAGTGTTGATAAGATACAAGAAAAAGATGGCCTCAAATTTGCTCAAGTACTTAGTAAACATGATATTTATTTTCATTTGCATATCAATATTTTCAATTGACATGAGTTACGAAATATACTATTTTCTTCTATCACATTTTTATTTGTATAAACTATTCCTAAATGCTCTCCTAGTGCCCCCAAAGGAGGGGCTTCTATGATCCTCAGTTCTCCCGCCTCCACTCCGATCATGCTGCCCCTGCGTCATGCAACAGAGCTCTCAGTATTCCTTATTTCTTGTCCTCAGAACTAAGATTTGAACTTTGACACGTGGTATAATTGTCTTCTTCGACACAGTTTCTAGCTTCTGTCGCGTATCTCGAAGTCCCTTAGCCTTTGTGATTTACTACGCTTTTTGACACCTAGCAACATAAAGTCACTCATTTACCTTCAAGATTTGATTTTAAGGATATAGCTGCCAATAATTGTCATGATGCTCCAAACATCTTCTTTTTCTTTAAATGTCCTCATTTTAGCGTTCCAAGACAGTTTTCTAGCGCATGACACATTCTTGTAGCCAGCCATGAGTTGATTTGTGATTGGGTGCATGGTTATGGTGAAACAACTCTAAGTCAAGGGGATCAAATATCCGGTGATTTGTTAAAATTTTTGTGGCCTAAACTAAATAACCAATTAACCATCAGATATAGAATCCGACAAAGTGTGCGATATGGATATCCTATTCGATTCTTCATCCCTTCACTGATAGTCCCGTCAAACAAATGGGCCCTAAGAGTACTATTCTCATGTTACTTATCATTGCCCTTGAAAAATGTCCCTTATAGCCTGTCAAATCCATTCTCCTACCTAATTGATTTCAATTTAACCCTTAAAACCTAAATTGCCCACCGTTTAGACCCTTAAATAACATCAAATCTTGCAAGCTGTCAATTTCAAAATCCAACCCTGTATCTCACAATCCTCACTTATTCAGTTCCCCACTCGGGAAACCTTAATCTCGGCTTTAGAACCTGAGCCATGCTTTGCATGTAGACTAATAAACCATGCTTTGCACCCACATCATTCAGATCTAATAACTTGTAACATGCTTTGCGTATAGAATGTAAGGGCAAAATTATAGGGTGAAACATGTAGCAAGATGCTATACTGATTTATCAGAGTGTTACCAATTTGATCCATGCTGTGCATATGGAATATAATTTCATCTTTTCCCCTTGCAAAGCATGTTTAGCTATTCATTTGATATAGCTGTCAGTCAAAACCTTTTATCTGGTGCTGTCGGTCAAAACCTTTTATCTGGTGCTTTTTTTTATTTTGACATCAATTTTTTCTTAGGTTGAAGTCCATTTATCACCATGAGGCCTTCCCTCGGGTAGCTTGCACATTTGGCTCTTGTTTTACTAATAGTGTTTCAGGCTTCAATTGACTGCAGTTTGAATTTCCTTTGTTTATGTCCTTTCCCAGGATACTGCAAATGATGCGGATCTAGTCCGAAAAAATGCCCAAGTAGCATCTGAAAAAGAGCTGGACAGATGGTTTTCACTTACCGAAGATTTGGAGTTGAAGAAGATGGAACTAGATATTGAAGCACACTTAGTAAGTGCCGCACGATTGGTGTTGAGTGATTCTATTGAACATTCAGTTGAGGATGATCGGAGAGAAAGAGAACTTCTTTGTAAGAGAAAAGAAATGTTGACGGAGGAATTGGAGAGACTACTTGCTTTAGTGAAAAAGAAGGAAATGGAGATAGCAGAAACTGATGATAAGATTGGAATGGTTGAAAAAAGGATTTCTGATGTGGTCTGTAGCTTTCAGGAGGTGCAGTCAAGAGTGGCTACAAAGTATGATAACCTGCAATCAGGCCTTTCTCAGATGGAGCAGGATAATGAAGCTTTAGCTAGAAAAAAGAAGGAAATTGATGACTTCCTTTCTCAGGAGAAAGAGAGGGGCATTAGGCTTCAGGAACTTGCCCAGATCTCTGCAAACGAAGCAAATATGTACCAGGAAGCTGTTGAGCATCGGAAGAGTCTAGTGCTGTTGATTTTGAACTCCAGGGAAGATAAATTGGGGCTTGCCAAGGCTGAGGACAAACTTTCAGATGATGTTCAAATGCTCAGACAAGAGATTTCAGCCACAAGAGCTTCTCTTCAGGTTGGTTTTTCTTCCCAAACTTGTGATGGCCTTCTTTCCTTTTCTTCCAACATAGGCATAACATGATAATGTAGTTCTCTTCAGTCCTTCATCTTCACAATATGAAATGTTTATTTCCTCCACTAAACAAGTGCTAATGTTTCCTCAGTTCTTGTTGAGGTCGGTCTTTGTTCATGTCGCTTCGTTATCCTTGTCCAATGGTGTTGGGTGGACATAAAAGAGTAACCCTGGGGACAGTTCTTTATTGATTTTGTAGGATAGGTTATCTTGGCGGTCGAATAAGTGGACAATCCCCCATTAATCTAGGTTCAAGAGGTTTGGATCATATGTGTTGGTTACCGGTTAACAAATTTAACTCACGCAATTGTTTTCAAGTCCTCCTTGTATTATTTGCTTTTCCTCATTCATTAGCTATGATGAACCTTATTCTCTTCCTTTTCCTTCGTCTCTTCTAACCAGTCTACAATAGTGCTTAACAAGTTAAGTAATCAAAGAAGAAACCAAAAAATGAGGTAATTAAACCGAGCCTTAAGTCCCAATCAATTTAGGTCATCTAGATAAATCTTTTTCTCCATTGAGCTCTGTCGAAGGTATTGTGCTCCGTGATATTAACTTAGATCGTTTCAAACTTTTTTTTTGAAGTCAATTTCTTCTATCCCTCCCTTTAGTGTTACGCAACACCTTAAGCTTTTTGGCAATTGCTAACTTATCATGGTATCAGACCTCAGGTTGTAAGATGTCTTGGGTTCATGTTTGCATTGATTCCCCGTTTGAATTAGGGTTTTGTGTATATGGCCCTGAAATGTATTTATTTATTAAGCCCAATATTTGCCCAAACTCAAGGCCCATTCGTGGGTGGTACAATTCTGTAAGACAAATGGAGACCAAATTATATACTGGCCTAATTAGGCTAATCAGAAAACCCACCAGACAACTGATTCAAAGTTTGATTCCGCACAAGACGATTGACTCCCTTCCTATGAGGGATCCCACACGTTAAAGTGCGGACTCACCTTTCCTGATTAGGGTCTATGATTTTTTTCTCCTAGTAGTCTTTTGAGAAATAAAAGACATGTGTAAATGCTTAACCTACCATATAATTTTTTTTTAACTTTTTTGGTTTATTTTTTACCAAAAAAAGGTTAAATTTATCATTTTTTAATTAAATTTTTGACAAAAAAAGTTCAGTATTGAACATTATTTAATATCTCTCTACTGTTTTCCATCAGTAATACAAAAGCAAAAATAAAAAAAAAATGGAAAGCTTAAAAGAAGGATTATAGGGAAAATATATTAACTTTAAAATTTAGAAGAACTATGATTAATATTTACATTTTGGTAATTGATTTTCACACCCCCCAAATTGATATCCCCCCAAATTAACTTTTTGAGTTTATTTTTTACAAAAAAGAAGAAGTTAAATTTATCATTTTTAATCAAATTTTTGACAAAAAAAAAGTTCAGTATTGAACATTATTTAATATCTCTCTGCTGTTTTCCATCAGTACAAAAGCAAAAAAAATAATGGAAAGCTTAAAAGAAGGATTATAGGGCAAATATATTAACTTTAAATTTAGAAGAACTATGATTAATATTTACATTTGGTAATTGATTTCCACACCCCCCAAATTGATATCCACACCCTTTTTTTGTCAATTTAAGGGTGTGAAAATCACTTCCCTACATTTTTTAATATGGTGGATTAGAAATCTACATGTGCCTCGTATTTAATTGGCAAAATACCCCTTGAAAGAAAAATGTATAAAAAATTATTCATTGATTATCTAATTTGATGTCAATAATTAATATCTAAGGGGAAAAAATAAATTAAATATCAACAAAATTATTAAATGATATAAATACCACAATAATTCTAAAGTAGAAAAAGAATAAAAAGACTGAGAAGGGCATTTTAGTCACTTCGTACCAAAACTTAAGGGCGTTAGTGTTTAGTTAATGGAATGGGGGAATCTGGACAATATTCTGTAAAGTAAGGGAGGTCAATGTAATTCTCAGGGGAGGTTTTTGAATTTGTCAGGGGAGGTCAGTGAGATTTACCCTATTTTATTTGGGAGGATACACACACATTAATATAACTATTATGCACATTTTTTTTTTATTTGGGCACTTATACAATATTGTGATTGTCTGGTTTTTCATGATATGTGAAGGGCCTTTTATAGGCCTAACCGCCTAAGCCCCGAAAAACTTAGGACCGGCCCTGGTAATATACATTTGAACTTATAGATGACACGGTAAAGTTAACTTACTCCCTTTTTGTGCCGAGACGACTTCTCAAATAAATTTTTTGAAAGTTGAATTGCTGCTCATCTCTTCTTCGCCACTGTAGCTATAGACAGCAAAAACTTTTCTTATGTTGTTAAATACTCCACCATAAAAGCCGTGGGTTCTTAGATCCTAGCCTCCCATGAGTCCCACCCAACAAGAAAGAGCACCCTCTCTCAAAATGAGTACAACCCTTTTACTATTGACTCATCGACGTTATTCAACTTTGAGTATTGTGCAATAAAAGAGTGCAAAATTATGAGCTACTGAGACAAAGGCCCGAATGGGCTTCTAATTAAAGACATCACCAATCAGGCTGCATATGTACTTGCAGTAATAAATTGGCCAAAAGAGATGGCAGCCATGCATTTGTTCACTTCAAACACCAATGATAGGGCATGCCAATTACTCATCTCTCTCTCTCTCTCTCTCGCTCAGGAATTATTGTCAACCAAATCAAGCCTCCAGCAGGAAATTGAATCCTTGAATCAGAGGCTTGTCTTTATAGACAAAAGAGTACCAGAGCTGGAAGCAGAAAAAAAAGTGGCTGCTGCTGCAAGAAATTTCAGGGAAGCAGCGCGGATAGCTACTGAATCCAAGGCACTAAGTGTTGAAAAAGAGAACATACAGGCAAAAATGGCAGGGGCTGTCCTCGAGCTTCGGAAGCTTGAGGAAGATATTTTTGACACTGTTAACAGGCTTCAAGATATAGACGCACAGATTTCAACAAAGGAAAAAGAGGTGGCAATGGCTAGATTCCAGAGACTAATTCTAATTGCTGGCGCTGCCAAAGCTGAAAGATCAGCAGCTCTAGAATTAGGTGATCTTAAAGAAGCTGACATTCTACTTGCGGAGGCAGAAGCTGCAGAATCTGAAGCAAGGAAACTTCAGCCAGTTTACGAATTCAAGGAAGAAGAATTTGATAGACTACCAAAACAGTACATCTCTATGGATCTTGTGTCCAATCTTGGTGGTAAGCAGTTGGCAGAATTGGCAGCATCTGCTTGTACACCTGTATAGTGGTTACACACGCTTATGGGAAATTGGCACCTATTTTTCACGTTTTCAGGCGTCATCCTTTGAATTCTCTGTGCTGAATAGAAGCCACTCAAGAAGCATTATCCCAAGTACAAAGCTGAACTCGAGTAATGTTTAATGTAAACGAACCCTGGAAAATAAAATAAACCATATAAGGTTTGTGGTAAAGTCTTTTACATGAAAAGCAGTTTGGTTCTCAATTTTTTCCACCATTATGGAGCCTGAAGTGAAGCTTTGCTGAATCCAAAATTGCCCAAGAGATTCAGTAATTTAATCAAAAATCTGACACTGGCTTGACTAGAGCCTAGGTGTTCCATCTGTGGTACTTAAGTTTATGTAATGATGGAACAATTTTTGTGTTGTTTATTGGGTTTTCAATTCCCGTTGCAATTCTTATTGATCTAAAGGTTCTTCCTACGATTAATCTTGTACATGATTCTTGCAAGAACGCGAAAAGTCGACATAGCAATGACAATAACTTAATGTACTTTTTCCCTGCCCTCCTGAGAACTTAATGCACTTGGCAGAACTCGACCAAGTGACCCTGGACTTAATGGTTCTCCCTCATTAAGTTCTCAAGTTTGGAGCTGCTCATGTGCTACTAATTCCTTCGGGATCCATCCATATAGATTTTTGCTCTTGCTTTAATTGGGGCTCTCGCCTCTGGACAGTGGGCTTTAATTGAACTTAATGTTCGGTGGATTTTTGCTCTTTCAATTTGATCCACAAGACATAGAAAGCATCTGTTTGCAGATCGAAGTGTCTTCCATTTTCCATCCACAAATCAGTTTTGACACGATAAACAGTCCCAATTCCCCGTCAGGACCCACAATTTATGCTCCAGAAAAGAAGCTAACCCTCTTTCCCCATTTCTCCTCTAAAAAAAACAGATTGTGTTGGGTTGGGTTAGGCCGGGTTTGGATTGACTTGACCCATATTCTACTTGCTCATATTCAACCCGTATTCTACTGACCCATATTCAACTCATAACCCATATCAATTCATTTGCGGGCGATTCACACACGAGTGAGTCAATTTAACGCAGATGCAGTTGATTTCTAGGCTGGACCCAGGGCTGGCCCTTTTCTTAGAGTCGTGGTCTCTTCAACTCTCTGCGGCAGAGGAAGTAATTTTTTTGATTCAGAGGTCGAGCTCCATGAATACGACCCCTTTTTCTTGTCCCGAAAGAGGGAAAAGGTTCCGGATTCTGTTAGCGATGACATAATTTCGGAGTTCTGGGCTGGAAACCATGGTAATGCTTCCTGCTCCATGGAACTGAGAATTGGGTATTGTCGTCTCCCCCTCAGCTTGATTTCCTAGGGATTTGCTTTCCTATGCTTTCACATTTTCATAGTCCATCCGGCTAATGTTCTCCTTCTCTTCTTCTGGGTAATATGCATTCAGGCGCTCTAACAATGCCCGCATATCTTCATCTTGCTGTGATTGCTGTGAGGAAATTGGTGCACACTCTGCTACAGAGATTAGTTGCCACTCTAATGGTGCGCAGCCTTGCGGGGGGTTTTCATACCAGGGAAAGGATAATACTGGATATGCCTCTGACTCGTTTGTTAGTGGATGGATGTATGTAAGTAAATGAAAATGGGCAAATGTGTGGCCCATATATTCAGGAGCAGCTATATCAGGGTTTATCAACTGGTTTCTTGCCTGTTGAGCTTCCTGTGTATCCAATTCTAAAGGCTAATTAACCGATTTACGTTTTTTATAACTTAATTAAATAAAGCGAGACTTTTTTAACTTTATTCCCGAACTACGTGAAGTCGTGCTTACAAATCACGTTTTCTAGAAAACGTGTTTGGCAAACACCCTTCTATTGTTTGTTATGACGAATTAACCCAAAAAATTAACTTAATCCCATTCCAGCTTGAAAGCGTGTTTGGTGAACACGCTTTTAAAAAACATTTTTTGCGAACACGCTTTATACATGAAAATGGCACGAAAAAATAAAATAGAAAGCGTTCTTATTAAACACACTTTGAGAAGACGTGTTTACAAAACACATTTATTTCCTTATATGGTTAAAAAAGGTTTTGCCACTGTTATTTCTTTATATGGTTAAAAAGTTCACTTTTTTTCACTGCTGTTCACCTTCTTCTCTCTCTAGGGCTCTGAAACTCCATCGCCACCACTGTCTTCGCACTTCAATCGCGGCCTTTGACCTCTTCACCGTCGGCGATCACCACTCCAGCAGCTGTCTCTTCGTTTTGCACCTTCCTCGATCTCGGTTTGGAGATCTACAGGTCATGTTCGTCTCTCTCTCTCTCTCTCTCTCTCTCTCTCTCTCTCTCAGCTGTGGTGTGTGTTTTTCTTGTATATATGCACGTGAAGCCAAAAGTTTTGTTTGTGGTGTATTTGTATTGATTTGTGGGGTCGATTTGTGGGCATTGTGAACTCTTAGGAATTCTTTAAGGCCCCATCTGGAGGGATCCGGCTGTGGTGCCCCAAAATGGTATTGGGGCACCGGTGCCCCCAAATTTTTTAAACCAATGGATATGTTTGACTCATCTCAGCCCTCCATTTCCCAACCCCTCTCTCTCTCCTAAACCGAGTAAACCAGTCGAAATATTTTGAAAGCCCCAAAAAAATTTTCGCGGTCCTCTCTCACTCTCAACCCTCTCTCTCATCAGTGTACTTGGACTGAACCACTAGAAACCCATCTTCTTCTTCTTCACGCCTCAACCCCATGGAACCCCATCTCTGCTACTACCCTAACTCCTCTCCTCCACAGTAGATCCTCCATCTACTCCACGGCAGATCTTCCATCCCAGTTAAAATTTTTTGAAAACCCCCAAAAAAATTTCGCAGTCGTCTTGGAGCCACTGGAGCAAGAAATTTCGTTCCCTGCTTTACAATATTGAACAACCAAAAACGAATTTCCCTTCACATTTCGAGTTGGCTGGGTTCGTTTATAGAAATCTAGGTTTTCTCTGCCACTCTCTCTCGTCATTACACTTATGTGAAGTAGCTGCGCCGTTTACCAGGTAAAACTCGAGAATCTGAGAATCTGATTTTTCTCCATATGGATGTAATGCTGTCAATGATCTTGTTATGCATGTTTTTACTTCGGATTTCGCAAGAAGGAACTTCGTAGGGTTTAGGGTCTGCACAAACCCCAAGTGGAGTCTATTTTAGTTGAGAACAGGATAACCTTTGAGCAATCTGTTTTTCTGTATCAGATATTTTAGAGTTCATTTGGGTGTATGATTGTCTTGAATGTGATTTCTTGCTGCGAGATGCTTGTGCTAAAAAGCTCAGTTTAAGTGATTCTTGTTGTCTGTAGACTTTTGACCCCTTAATATTATAAGAATGTTGATTTACTGAAGATGAATATTATAAGAAATTCATATTCTTATCATAAGAATGTTGATTTGCTATGGGATTAGCAACATGTGCAACCAAATTTTTTAAGAGCATATAGCTAGATATTTAATTCCAAAAGGAGATCAAGGTGGTGTGGTCAACTTAATAAATTAATCACTGAGCATTATAAAAATAGGTTCTAGTTAAATAGTTTACAACTACCAACGGAAGAAATGTTCTTTCATGTTGAGTCTCAGTTGGGGAGGTAACTCATTAGCCAACTCGGTGAATATAGTGTCGACTTATTAGCCAACTCAGTGAATATTATCTTTGCTTGGCTGGAGCTTCTGCAACTATCAAGTGGTATGACTTAACTTAACCTTGTGGGATAGGCACGAAATAAGCATTTGTGTGTTGTCTAGTTCTTCTCAACTAAAAGGATAAAATTTACTACATATATGATTGCTCCCTAGTTGTTGGTTTCATGAAAATCAGTTTTTATGAGACAAACATTATTGGAGTGCAAAGAAACATTACTGGAGTTTTTATGAGACTTACTTACCACAGTTTTTATGAATCTAATAGCCTTATTGCCTTGCAAAGACTCTCCTTGGAGTGCTTTAGTTGGCTTCATCCTTGGCAGCATTCTGCTACTTCTTAGATATAACTTCATGTCTCTTTTAGTCTCTGTCTTCCTTTTCTCTGAATTCCTCTAGCCACATTATGTTGTATGAGCTTTCTCTGCTATTAGACAATGTTTTATGATAGTGGTTTGAGACTGTCGTAAGTAGGTCCATCTTTTAGTAAAAACATCCTGTATCTGTGGTAAGTAATTCCAGTTTTTAGTAAAAATGCCATATAGTCGTGGTAAGCAGATTCAGTTTTTAGCAAATACATCCCAAGTTCTTAGTAAGTATGTTTCAATGAATCTATGCTCTATTTTTTTATAATTCTTTTTGACAGGTTCACTCTAAGAGTTGAAAAATGGTTGAAGAAGTTGCTGCGAAGAAGCACCATTCTAATGCATACATATTTTTTTAGTATGTCTTCTTGTGGCTTTGTGTATCTTTTAATGGCCCTAGATACATGATACTCAATTTGATTTGTAATTTTTTTCCGCAGCCAAGAACAATGTATTATGCATAAGGAGAACAATGAAGAGGATAAGATGGTATCTATACAACATTTTCGATATGGGTATTTAACATATATGGATTTACAATAAGTCTAATTGGATTTGTATGTAGACAATGCGAGAGGTTGGTAAAAAGTGAAAAAGGTTGGCTTCGGAAGCTAAACGAAAGTACGCGAAATTGACTAAGCAAAGTCTCAAAGAGTATAAAGAGCAAAAAAAAGATGATCCTCCAAAGGCTCCGAAGGTGCTAATATTTGGTTTTTGAGTATTTATGTTTATGCATTTGGTTTTCAATTTTTTCTTGAATTTTGGAATTGATTAGAGTTTTTTTATTTTGTACTTAGATCGTCTTTGTTACAAGAACTCAACTAAAGGCGGCGTATGGTGTGATTCAAGGCCTTCAACATCTACAAGAACAGAGTGTTAAAGATATTGGATTCGGCGGTCTATTGCGATTGCAATGTACCAAGTTAGATCGGAGGCTTTGTGAGTGGTTGGTAGAACATTTTGATCCAGTGTCTTTATGTTTGAGTGTTTTTGGTAAAAAACTCATGATTACACCCCTAGATGTGAACCATATACTAGGATTGCCTTGTGGGGGGGGGAAAGAGGGTGACTCTTAAAGGGCCATTGACTGAAATTCACGACTTGTGTGTGAAGCATAAAGTACGGGTTCAAGGTTCTTTTTGTTTGACCAAATTGAAAGAGTCTTTGAAAGGAATGAAGAACAATTACGATGTTGATGACTTTCAGGTTGTGTTTGTCTTGTACATGATGGGGACAGTTCTATGTCCAACATCAGAATTTGGAGTCAACAAACGCTTTCTTCATGCTTTAAAGGATCGACTATAAGTAAGCTTGACTGGAGCCAATTCGTTCTGGAGTTCTTAGCCGATGGCATAAAAAGGTATAAGGAGAAAGGACGGAATGCGATTCGTGGTTGTCTATTGTTCCTAATGGTATATCCCTCACTTTTTTATTTTGTGATAGTAGTTATTGAATGGTTTAATCAATTACTTATAGCATTCTTTGTTTTTCCTACAGTTATTCTACTTAGAGCATTGCACACCGGCTAAAGATTTCAGTTCCCGTTGTGAAGACCGACCTTCACCTCGGCTTTCAGCTTGGGGAGATAAAGAGATTAGGAATAGGATTTTTTGGCTAAATCAAGAAGTTGAACAAAAGGTAATAATGATGTGTCATGATCATGCAATTATGTTCATCTTTTGAGCGTATAAAAGTTTTGTTTTGATTTAACCTTGTTTAACAACTTTTTTCGTTATAGCTCAAGGTCATTGTGGAGGTTGGAGTTGGCAAGAGAGAGAGAGCCGTAAATCAAGGAAAGGAGATTGGCCAAAATGAGCCAATAGGAGAACTAACTCATGGAGTTCGTGAATTGACAAGTGTAGTGGAAGAGGTAGTGGTGCTTATGCGTGAGAAAGATACTAAGTGTGGGGGAGTCTTCGCCGGATTGAGCTCTCTGAACCTTCTGGAGTGGAATAGGTAGTGGTAGAGAGAGCGGTGCACGCCTGAGCCTTTGCTGCTCGCCGGTGGTGATAACCTGCACACGTAGACAAGTACGTCAGTGCCAAGCCCGGACGGTGGTGGTCCGGGAAGGCACTCCGACGGTTAAGTCAGTCACCGGAGGGAAGAAATGCACCGGAGATCTAGAGAGAGAAGTAGAGTTATGAGGGTAGTAAATGAAGAGAGAGGGGGGATCCCCTTGGTGGTGGTTGTAGTTGGGTATTTATAGGCTGAGGGGCGTGCGTCCCACGAGCTCGGTTCCCCTCACGCGCCTGTCATTCGCGCTCGGAATGACAGGTGATATGACCTTCATCCCTGCTACAGACGCCATGTCCAGGCTGATGTCACAGCACGTGGGTTCGAGTAGTCAAATCATCTCGAGACATTCCCCATCACCCACGTGCTCCTGAAGGCGGCGGTGGCAGAGTAGGTGACTGCCGCATTTAATGCTCCATCGTGGAATGCGTAGCTTGCCTGGTACGCCATCACCGAACCAAGTAAATCTGAACCCTCGCGTGACCGAAGTCGACCGACTCGGCATGCGAGTGGCCCAGCCCCTCAGGCGCTCGGCACGTCGCTCGGCGGAGATCCTAAGGGTGTTCCGAGAGCCAAGCGGAGAATGCCATGTCCTCGGCACCTCACGCTCGGCGGGACATCGTTCAAATCCGTATTCGTCCAAAACCGTGCAACCGCGCCGTCTGTCGAGGGCACCGTACGCTCGGTACCATCGAGGCGGATCGATCTGCATTCAGTTTTGTAGATTCTGAGACAGTGACCCTTTTAGCTCTTTGTGATGCGGAGGGGGGGCCTTTGCTGACCCCTATGAACCCAGCCGCTACAATAGCCCCATCAACTTCCCATGTCGAGGGACGACGAATGTGGGAGTTGATTCAATCGGGGACGGCGGTCGGAAAAACAAGCTCGACATTGTCTTACCGGTGATCAAAGAAACAGGCTTGGCATTATCTTGCTGGTGATCGGAGAAACAGGCTCGACATTGTCTTGCTGGTGGTCGGAGAATTGCCCTGTGGTCGTGACGGCGATGCTCTGAGTCCCTGTGATCTGAGCGCTTGAGGGTAGTTGGGGTTCGGAACGTCACATCAAACAGCGATCGTGAAGGGACGTCTGACACATTGGTTCAGGAATCTATGACGCAAGACAGCGTTGCTGCCACGTGTCGTCGCGTGGTTGGTCCGAGCGCCCAAACGGTTTCGAACGTTGTGGACAGGTGTCACGATCTGATGGAGCGACCCCTCGCCTCCCGAATCGATGCCATTATGGCACCTATTCAATAGGGGTCATCCCCTAGAAATACACGGGGGGAGGGAGAGAGAATCACCGTTATTCTCTCTCTCTTGCATCAGAAGCTCGCGCCGCCGTCTCCCGCCGCCGTGCTCAGCTGTTTTCTTCGCGAAAATCTCATCTTCAGCTCAAGATCTTCTCCCAAATCCAAGGTATTGTGTTTTCCTTCAGTTTATCTCTGTGTTTCTGTAGTTTTCGCACGTTTTTTCTGCATTTTGGGTGGTTTTTCAAGGGTTTTACTTTTCGTTTCTGTTTCGTTTGAGTTTTCCGGCGGTTTGTGCGGCGGAGCACGGCCGCCGGATTCTGGGTTTGAAGAACACTTAAACACGTTCTTCCGAGCGCCTAATCATCGTACGCGCTGTCATCTGCCGAGAGCTATTGAGTGAATTGAGTGCGTATTTCCCCTTAGGTTTGACCGAGAGCTTGTAGACGGGTTGGGCTCTCGGGGTGGCTGACATCCCGTGGGGAGCTCGGCAGGGGCCGAGGCTCTTCCTTTTTTGCATTTTCTTAACAATCTCGAACCTGTGCTTATCGCTGATGGTTGTTTCACCCGTGCACTGTAGGTCTCCATTTGGATGAGCTCGGACTCTGCAGACTCATCCTTAGACGACGCCCTCGCCGACTCACAGTTCGGCAACTTCATCCAAAGCGTCCTCTTCCGAGAGCAGCTCAGGAGTCTTGGGAGGGGTTACAGGAGCCAGGCCCCGCTTAACATCCCGCCCCTCCTAGCGATTCCCGAAGTAATAGCCCCGATCCAAGCCATCACCCACGAGCGTTGGATGGAGATGGAAGCGGAAACTAGGCGTGCTGAAAGCGGCGCTCAGGCTTCCACCTCCGGACAGGGACATGTCCCTGACACCACTGCTGAACATGGGGTACCGACCGAGATCCCGGAACCACAGTCCCCCGCCGTCGATCCGTCTGAGCTCCCTAATTTATCCGAGGGGTTCTCTTCGGATTCAGACGTCGTGGAGATTGATAGGATCACAGCCGGGTTTACGGAACCCGAGCCCGCCTAGATCCTCGAAGTGGATATGATCCTGGCCCAAGGGTCTCAAGCCGAAGGCGGGGGATTCCTCTTCGAGGGAGAGGGCTCGATTGAGGAGCCTATCGCCGAGGGGGGAGAAGAAGGGCCCGCACTCGAAACTGAGTCCGCGGAAGAAGGGCATCAAGATCAGGAGCCCGAAGATGCTGAGGGCGCCGGGGAAGTTTTCACGTCCGGCGGGGTGGAATACGGTCCTGATTGGGAGTCAATTCCTCCGAGGAACCTGAAACACGGGACCTACAAGTACGTCAAGGATTATTTTGACGGGACTGTGGGGAAGTTTGCCCTATTCCGTAGGGATTAAGACATCCCGGAGGACGTGGAAGTCTCTCGGCCTTCGGACGACAGGATCCACTACCGAGAGGGGTAAATCACCGTGCCGCTAATGGCGATCTACGAAGGCGGGTTGAGGTTCCCGATGCCCCGACTCTTTCGGCAATTTCTCGAGGACCGCCTCGGCTTTTGCACCACTGGCCTCCTAGCCGGATCAACATTGAGGGCGTGCGTTATGAAATCAGGGCTGACACCCGGCATCTCATACGGAGTCCACTCAAAGACTTCAATGTTATCCTTGAGGAAAGAGACCAATTCATTCCGCTCGGGATTGGAGAGATCCGACCCGAGCATGAAGTATCTGGTGCCCTCTTCGTCAATGGGCACCTTGACCAATTCTTCGATAGACTTGTCCTCAGCCTTGGAGCCAACGTCATCGAGGACTGGAGTGCGCTCGGCACATCGATCCACTGCACCTCTTTGAGGCCATCTGGTTGCCCCGGATGGTTTCTTGATGCCCAGACGTGCCAATGAACCGGACGCACTGGTGGAGGGTCGACGCGATCGCTCCCATTGCATGAAGCCAGCCTCGCCCCAGAATGGCGTTGTAGGGGCTCGGGGAATCCACCACGGTGAATTCTATCTCCAGACGCATCGACCCCGACCAGACTGGGAGGGTGATGCTGCCGAGCGGATATACTGGAAACCCAGAGAATCCGACAAGGGGTGTGTCGGATGGGGTAAGCTCATCACGCGTTCGCCCAATGGCCTTGTAGGCCGAGTAGTAAGGACGTCAGCGGAGCTCCCCTGGTCCACCAAGATTCGCCTGACATCCACGTGGTCGATACTTATCTCGATTACCAGGGCGTCGTCATGTGGGAGCTGCAGCCCGTCCAAATCCTACTCGGAGAAGGAAATAGTGTACGGGTCCATAGGCTCCTCATACTTTCACTTCGGCGCCTTATCGAGCGTCATTACTTGCATGGCTGCCTCCATCTTTTGCAGCTCTGTATGCATCACGTCGGCCTGGGCTTTGCCGATCAGGCCGTGGATAGTGACAACCACCCCCGGGCGCACTCTGTCCCCGAGCGCCTGTTGGTTTGGAGGTGGTGGCAGGATAGCCTGCTGGTTCGGCTGAGGAGCAGCACCCCTGAGCACGGTTGGCATGCGACCGTGGTCTATCCATTCCTCCATGCATCCTTCGGCGACCAATCGCTCGAGGTGCGCCTTAAACGGTCGGCATCCCGTCGTGTAGTGTCCCACCTCATTGTGGTATGTGCATTTCCCTTTCTGGGTGGGATCCGACCCCATTTTCTCCTCCGGCCAGTAAAACCAGCGCTTTCGGCCGATCTCTGCCAGCAGCCTGTAGATTGGCATTGTGAAATAGGTCGTCTCGGCAACATAGTCGTTGTCGTTTCTGGGGGGCCTTTCCCATCCCCCTCCGCTACTATTGTTTCTGCTGGCGTCTCGGGGACCCCTGTTCCTGTATCCTCTAGCTTGGTCACTTCTCCCCTTCTTCAAATTGTTCACTTGTTTCTTTGCTTCCTTCGGCACACCCTTGCCAGTACTTCCCTTCGACGCTCGGTCAAAGAGTAGCTCTTTGAGCTCTCGGAAGCGGTTCACAATCTCCATTAGTTCGACCATGTTCTTTGGCGGCCGGACCATGAGCTCTTTGAAGAGGTCAGAGTGATCGTCGAGTCCGTTTTTGAATGAAGTGGAGGCAATCTTCTGGTCATAGCCCTCCACGAGGCTGCATACCTCCCAGTAGCGAGCGATGTATTCTTTCAGGGCCTCGTCCGAGCACCTCTTCATGTTGACAAGCGTGTCGAGCGTCTTCGGCTGTGTGTTGCTGGTCACAAACCGAGGCCTGAACGCGCGCTCGAGCTCGTCGAAGTCATTTATAGACCCCGGAGCGAGCTGGCTATACCATAGGAGGGCCGTGGTCCCCAGGCTCATGGAGAACGTTCGGCACATGAGGGAATCGCTATGGCCGTAGAGCTCGGAGACCAGGCAATACTGCTGGACGTGTGTGATCGCGTCCGTCGTTGGCTCGTACTTATCGAATTTGGAAATTTTGAATCCGCGCGGCGGGGCCGCCTCGGCAATTGTTCGGGAGAATGGTGATTGCTTAGCCTTCTCCAACCTGGAGTCGTCAGGGCAAGGGCGGTTTAGATCGACCGCGCGCTATTCCCCGTGGGCGCGCTTCATTGGCCCAGTGGCTCGGTGCTCCATATCGTTCCCGTCCGCGTGCACGTTGCTTCTCTCGGAGGAAAGCCTTTTGTTGTGCCCGTCTTGGGCCCTTGCCAACTCTTCCCGAGGACGACGGTCCCTGGTGTCGGGGTCGGCATGGTAAACCTTAGTTTCACCCGTCTGCGCGTTGACGAGTACGATGCTGCCACCGTCGTTCCGCAGCGTGTATCTGTCTCCGGGCTTAAGGCCGTTCTCATTTCGGCCCACCCCTGTCGAGACATCAATTGGGTCGTCAATCGCGTTCCCGAGCAAGCCATCACCCCGAACGTTGTGTGCGCCGTTTTGGGTGCCATGCCTTTCCACCGATCGGCGCTGGCGCCGATAACCGCCCCGACCATCTGATCGGTTATGGTCATGACCATCCCCTCGCTCTTCGAGCGCTCGGCCTTGGCTGTTGCGATCTCGGCGTACTTGCGGGATGTCTGTCGGGCCCTTTCCTTCGTTATGTTACCTTTCTAGCTCCTGGGCGTATTTCGCGTCCCCTCGGACGTCTGGTGTCCGAGCGCTAGATGCCATGGCACTATCTTCCATGTGGTCAGTCCGTTGCGACTGCCTCCCGCGTGTATGTTGCCTGCACGAACGCGCTGTTTCCGACGGGACAACAAGTGCACCACCTCGATGGTCCACTTCCACAACCTGTCCAAGACGGGAAAAGACTTGAGCCGTCCTCCACCGTTAGTCCTCGAGCTCGGCTGTGGCCTCCGAGTCCTCGTCTGACCGCCGGACCTTGACGTTGTAGGCTGATTTCTAGCCTGCTTCATGGCCAGTACTTCTTTCCTTAGTAGCACCAGTTCAGCCTCTACGGTGAGAGGAGGAGGGGGAGGAAGAGCTTCCGTGCGTGCTGGAGTCATGAGGTTATCGAGGGAGAGTACGTTTCCGTCCATACTGAAGAGGATGTTGCTAGCTCCGGCGTTGCTGGGGCCGGCGCCGTTGGTGGCCACGGTGACCGTTCCATCTCTGTTGACGACGGGAGAAAGAGTGAGCCCCAAGTCGCTCCTGACCTGATGGTATCGGTACCGGTCGGCAGAGCTGCGGAACTCACCAGTGGGACCAAACGCATCAAGGCCTAAAGTGAGGTTGGCCATTCGAACAGTATTTGAAGGGGTTTTGGGGGGAGAGCTTTTCGAAGAATGGGAAGAAACGCCACCAATGTGTATAGAAAGGCTGGGAGGAGTCACCCTGTAAGTCCCCAGCAGAGTCGCCAATTGTGGGGGAGTCTTCGCCGGATTGAGCTCTCTGAACCTTCTGGAGTGGAATAGGTAGTGGTAGAGAGAGCGGTGCACGCCTGAGCCTTTGCTGCTCGTTGGTGGTGATAACCTGCACATGTAGACAAGTACGTCAGTGCCAAGCCCGGACGGTGGTGGTCCGGGAAGGCACTCCAACGGTTAAGTCAGTCACTGGAGGGAAGAAATGCACCGGAGATCTAGAGAGAGAAGTAGAGTTATGAGGATAGTAAATGAAGAGAGAGGGGGGGATCCCCTTGGTGGTGGTTGTAGTTGGGTATTTATAGGCTGAGGGGCGTGCGTCCCACGCGCTCTGTGCCCCTCACGCGCCTGTCATTCGCGCTCGGAATGACATGTGATATGACCTTCATCCCTGTTACAGACGCTAGGGGTGAAAAAAAAACCGACGGGACCCGAACCGACCGAAAAACCGAAAATTCGGTTCGGTTTTCGGTCGGTCCAGCCTGGAAAAAACCCGAAAAAACCGAACCGAAAAAACCGAAATGCATCTCGGTTCGGTTTCGGTTTTCCGGAATTTTTGTTAGACCGAACCGAAATACCCTAAAATCATCCCGATTTGGACCAAATTACCCCGAAACCACCCCTATTTGGACCGAAAACCACCCCTATCTCGGTATCCTGAAATTGACCCCGCAAAAAATAACAAATCACAGCCGTCCATCTCAATTTTAATGCTGAACCGAAAAAACCGAAAAACCCGAAAAATACCGAAAAAACCGAACCACCCCGAACCGATCGGTCCATTGTTTTTTTCGGTCGAGATCGGTTCCCGGAAAAATCACCCCGAACTGATCGGTTCGGTCCGGAACACCCCGAAAACCGAACCGAACCGACCGATTTTCACCCCTAACAGACGCCATGTCCAGGCTGACGTCACAGCACGTGGGTTCAAGTAGTCAAATCATCTTGAGACATTCCCCATCACCCACGTGCTCCTGCAGGCGGCGGTGGCAGAGTAGGTGACTGCCGCATTTAATGCTCCATCGTGGAATGCGTAGCTTGCCTGGTACGCCATCACCGAACCAAGTAAATCTGAACCCTCGCGTGACCGAAGTCGACCGACTCGGCATGCGAGTGGCCCAGCCCCTTAGGCGCTCGGCACGTCGCTCGGCGGAGATCCTAAGGGTGTTCCGAGAGCCAAGCGGAGAATGCCATGTCCTCGGCACCTCACGCTCGGTGGGACATCGTTCAAATCCGTATTCGTCCAAAACCGTGCATCCGCGCCGTCCGCCGAGGGCATCGTACGCTCGGTACCATCGAGGCGGATCGATCTGCATTCAGTTTTGTAGATTTTGAGACAGTGACCCTTTTAGCTCTTTGTGATGCGGAGGGGGGGCCTTTGCTGACCCCTATGAACCTGGCCGCTACACTAAGCTCAAGGACAAGAAAGCTAGTAAGCACTCGGATCGCAATGTCAAAGAACCATCTCATATGAAGACAAATGACGACAAGAAAGGCAGTAAAGAGGCAATTTCAAATGACGTGACCTCTCCCTTGAAGACTAAGAAAGAAAATGACAATACAAAGCCATCTCCTATGAAGACAAATGAGGACAAAGGCCCAAAGGAACCTACACTAAAGGCTTCCACAAAGAAATTAAGAAGAATGGCAGCCCATATTCATGAGTCCTTGTGTCTTCAACGGCTCCTCCTCCAACTGTTGACAAGAACAAGATGGAAAAGAAATTGAGGACGAGTAGGTTTAAGGAATCTCAACCTATGAAGGCAAATGCCAAGGAGGTAACAAACATAAAATAAGTATCATAAGCTTAATTATCTTATAATTTTTTGATGGACAACAATATGTGGTTGTTTTATTTATTTTTTGTAGAAGCCCTTTATATCATATCCACCTATGTCTGAATTGGAGAAGTTGATAACAAGATATGTCTTTGACCAAAGCTTGTCTGTGAGATACATATTAGCATCCAGACCTTATTTCGGATATTGTATTCTTAGATTTGTAACATTATCGCTTATGGTATGTAGAAAACAACTATGAAATCTTGGCATGGAGCACGCCACTCGCACAGAGTTTTTGACATTGCGGAGGGGAGAGTGGATTAGTAGTTCAGTGAGTATGTTTTTTAGTCCTTGTGATAGTTAGATGTACATGAATGCCATAATTATGTGTTATATTTTATACATCATAAATCTAGTTGCTGTGAAGAAAACTCTAGTACAGAGGGACAGAGATCCGAATGGAATATGGCCATCATGGTATCTGCCCACCTATTTTTTGGTATGTACTTGTTCAGTATTATAAGTTTGAACAATGCAGAGGGGATGATTATGATTAAGCTATACCTGTCGTTTTGTGTTTGATTGTAGGATTATGCTTTTGGTAGGGGACAAGATGCCATCTCTTGGGTGAAACAATATAGCGGAAATAATAAGTACACGGGAATAGTCAAAGAATTTGAAAGGGTAAAGATGACCTTTATTTATTTCCTTATGTAATTAACAAAGTCAGTTGATATTGAGTTATTGAATTATTGCAGGTGTACATTCCTATTAATGAGGACAAAATTCATTGGTATATGTGTGGTAAACTTCACCCATGGAATGGTATACATACTTGATTCATTACCATGTCCAAGTAAAAAGAAAGAACGAAATGAGCAGGTGATGTGCATGGTTAAATTCTTGGATGAAGTACTTGACATCTTGGACAATGATGCAAAACGCCAAAAAGTTCAAAAGCTACCATTTCATCGACCGACATGGCTTCCGGTTCAAGAATCGGGTAGCGGTGATTGTGGCTTGCACGCCGCCAAGTTCTACAATTTGGAGAATTTTACTGAGGAAGAGTCTGCTATGGTAAAAAAGTTTTAATTTATACTGAATTTGTACATTTCAATGCATACACCAAATTTGATCTTAATTTTATGCTTTATCTCTTAAATGTAGCTACGGTTCAGTTCCGAAGAGGGTAGACATAGATTGGCTTTGGAGTTGATCGTCTTAAGGATAACAAGACAAGGACTGCTCTCATCAAGAAGGCTCAAGAAAAATATCGTGATGGAAGGAAGAGTTGATGACATTGTGACTTTTGTATAGACTTCTTCTAGATTTGACATGGCTTGGTAGCCTTTTTGTAACATTGGTTGGTAGCCTTTTTGTAGATTTCACATGACTTGGTAGACTTCTTGTAGATTTGACATGGCTTGGTAGCCTTTTTGTAACATTGGCTTGGTAGCCTTATTGTAGACTTGACATGGATTGGTGCTCTTAGATTCTGTGCTTGACATAACTGTTTTTTCCTCGTTCATATGGCTCATCTGGGCACACTTACCACAAAAATAGGATATTTTTCCTACAATCTGGACATACTTACCACGGATATAGGAAATATTATCACAGGGTAGTTTTACTTAGATTCTGACCATAATTACCACAAAGGTAGGCTATTTTTGCAAGCTTCTGGAATTACTTACCACTGAAATAGGAACTACTTACCAATTATATAGGAACTACCACTGAAATAGGCATGATAAAGGTTCCATTAGAATGATGCCTTACTTAATACAAACAAAGGTTCCACAATTTTGGCTCATATACGATGCCTTAATGCTTAGATTCTAGGCATAATTACCGCAACGATAGGCTATTTTTGCAAGCTTCTGGAAGTACTTACCACTGCAATAGGAATTACATACTAATTATATAGGAACTACTTTGGCTCATAAATGATGCCTTAATACAAACAAAGGTCCTACTTTCTACAAAATTCCCTACTTTCTACGAAATTAGCCTCCTAGCCGCTGTCGGGAAGTGTTGACCATCCTCCAAAGTTGCTGCCGAGAAATTGGGCTTGAACACTCATGGGATTTGTTGAACATCCAGCAGTCTACACAGTTTAAATGTTTAATTAGCAAATGTTCAAATTGAAAATAGGCTATTGACAATAATGTAGCAGTCGGGTTCATGGGGGTCAGCAAAGGCCCCTCTCCGGGTGTGTAAGGGCAGAAAGGGTCATTGTCTAAGAATCTGCAAATCTAAATGCAGATCTATCCGCCTCGATGGTGCTGATCATGCGGTGCCCTCAGCGAGGAGCACAAATGTGCGGTTCTGGACGAATATAGATTTGAACGATGTCTGCCGAACGTTTTGGCACCGAGGACATGGCATTCTCCGCTTGGTTCTCGGAATACCCTCGGGATCTCTGTCGAGCGACGTGCCGAGCGCCTAAGGGGCTGGGCCACACGCGTACCGAGTCGGTTGACCTCTGTAACGCAGGGGCTCGGATACATTTGGTTCGGTGGTGGCGTACCAGGCACGCTACACACTCCACGATGGAGCATTAAATGCAGCAGTCACCTACTCTGCCACCGCCGCCTGCGGGAGCACGTGGGTGATGGGGAATGTCTCGAGATGATTTGACTACTCGAACCCACGTGCCGTGATGTCAGCCCAGACATGGCGTCTGTGGCAGGGATGAAGGTCACATCAACTGTCATTCCGAGCGCGAATGACAGGCGCGTGAGGGGCACCGAGCGTGTGGGATGCACGCCCTCGCTGCCTATAAATACCCAACTACAATTACCACGAAAGGGATCCCCTCTCTCCTGATTTACTACCCTCATAACTCTACTTCTCTCTCTAGATATCCGGTGCATTTCTTCCCTCCGGTGATTGACTTAACCGTAGAGTGCCTTCCCAGACCACCACCGTCCGGGCTAGGCACTGACATGGTTATCTATGTGTGCAGGTTACCATCGCCGGCGGACATCAAAGGCTCAGGAATCAACCGCCCTTTCCACCACTACCTATTCCACCCCAGAAGGTTCAGAGAGCTCACTCCGGCGAAGACACCCCCACAATTGGCGACTCTGCTGGGGACAAGAGAGTAACTCTCCCAGCCTCTCTATACACATTGGTGGTGCTTCTTCCCACTCTCCAAAAAACTCTTCTCCCAAAACCTCTTCAAATACTGCTCGAATGGCCAACCTCACTTTAGGCCTTGATGCGTTTGGTCCCACCGGTGAGTTCCGCAACTCCACTGATCGGTACCGATACCATCAGGTCAGGAGCGACTTGGGGCTCACCCCTCCCCCGATTGTCAACAGGGATGGAACAGTCACCATGGCCACCAACGGCGCCGGTCCCAACAACGCCGGTCCCAGCAACATTCTCTTCAGCATGGATGGAAATGTTCTTTCTCTTGACAACCTCAAAACTTCAGCACGCACAGAAGCTCTTCCTCCCCCCCCCCCCCCCCCCCTTCTCTTACCATAGAGGCGGAACTGGCGCTGCTAAGGAAAGAAGTACTGGCTATGAAGCAGGCCAGAAATCAGCCTATGACGTCAAGGTCTGGCGGACGGACGAGGACTCGGAGGCCACCGCCAAGCACGAGGACTAACAATGAGGGACGCGCTCCGGTTTTTTCCCGCCTCGGGCAGGTCATGGAATTGTACCACCGGGGCGGCGCACTTGTTGTCCCGTCAGAAATGGCGCGTTCGCGCCAGCAATATACACATGGCAGGCAGTCTCAACAGACCGACCACGTGGAGGATAGTGCCACGGCATCTAGCGCTCGGACGCCAGACGTCCGAGGGGACGCGGCATACGCCCGGGAGGTAGAAAGGCAACTTAACAAAGGAAAGGGCCCGGCAGATACCCCGCAGCTGCGTTGAGATCGCAACAGCCAAGGCCGCTCCCCCAACGAGCAGAGGGGTGGCCATGACCGTAACCGATCAGGGGACCGGGGAGGTTATCGATGCCAGCGCCGATCGGCGGATAGGCATGGCGCCCAAAATAGTGCGCACAACGCTCGGGGTGATGGCTTGCGCGGGAACGCGATCGACGACCCTGTTGATGTCTCGACAGGGGTGGGCCGAAATGAGAACAATGGCCTTAGGCCTGGAGACAGATACACGTTGCGGAACGACGGCGGTAGCATCGTACTCGTCAATGCGCAAACGGGTGAAACTAAGATTTAACATGCCGAGCCAGACACCAGAGACCGTCGTCCTCGGGAGGAGTAGGCAAGGGTCCCAGACGGGCACAACAAGAGGCTGTCCTCCGAGAGGAGCAACGGGCACGCGGATGGGCCCGATATGGAGAACCGAGCCGCTGGGCCGGCAAAGTGTGCCCATGGAGAATGTCGAGCGGTTGACCTCAACCGCCTCTGCCCCGCCGACTCCAGGTTGGAGAAGGCCAAGCAGTCGCCGTTCTTGCGAACGATCGCCGAGGCGGCTCCACCGCGCGGATTCAAAATTCCCAAATTTGACAAGTATGAGCCAACGACGGATGCAATTACACACGTCCAGCAGTATCGCCTGGTCTCCGAGCTGTACGGCCATAGCGATTCCCTCATGTGCCGAACGTTCTCCATGAGCCTGGGAACTACGACCCTCCTATGGTATAGCCAGCTCGCTCCGGGGTCTATAAATGACTTCGATGAGCTCGAGCGCGCGTTCACATCTCGGTTTGTGACCAGCAACACCCAGCCGAAGACACTCGACGCGCTTGTCAACATGAAGAGGGGCTCGGACGAGGCCCTAAAAGACTACATCGCTCGGTATTGGGAGGTATACAACCTCGTCGAGGGCTGTGACCAGAAGATTGCCTCCACCTCATTCAAGAACGGACTCGACGATCACTCCAACCTCTTCAAAGAGCTCATGGTCCGGCCGCCAAAGGACATGGTCGAACTAATGGAGACTGTGAACCGCTTCCGAGAGCTCGAAGAACTACTCTTTGACCGAGCGTCGAAAGCTCCGGCAAGGGTGTGCCGAAGGATGCAAAGAAACAGGTGAACAATTTGAGGAAGGGGAGAAATGATCAAGGTGGAGGGTACGGGAATAGGGGTCCCCGAGACGCCAGCAGAAGCAACAGTGGCGGAGGGGGATGGGAAAGGCCCCCCCGAAACGACAGCGACTATATTGCCGAGACAACTGTCTTCACCATGCCAATCTACAGGCTGCTGGCGGAGATCGGCAGGAAGCGTTGGCTCTACTGGCCGGAGGAAAAGATGGGGTCAGATCCCACCCAGAAAGGGAAATGCACGTACCACAATGAGGTGGGACACTACACGACGGGATGCCCACCGTTTAAGGCGCACCTCGAGCGATTGGTCGCCGAAGGACGCATGGAGGAATGGATAGACCACGGTCGCATGCCGACCGTGCTCAGGGGTGCTGCTCCTTAGCCAAACCAGCAGGCTACCCTGCCACCACCTCCAAACCAACAGGCGCTCGGGGAGAGAGTGCGCCCGGGGGTGGTTGTCACAATCCATGGCCCGGTCGGCAAAGCCCAGGCCGACGCGATGCATACAGAGCTGCAAAAAATGGAGGCGGCCATGCAAGTAATGACGCTCGCCAGGACGCCGAAGTGAAAGTATGAGGAACCTATGGACCCGTACACTATTTCCTTCTCCGAACAGGATTTGGACGGGCTGCAGCTCCCACATGACGACGCCCTGGTCATCGAGATAAGTATCGACCACGTGGATGTCAGGCGAATCTTGGTGGACCAGGGGAGCTCCGCCGACGTCCTTTACTACTCGGCCTACAAGGCCATTGGGCAAAAGCGTGATGAGCTTACCCCCTCCGACACACCCCTTGTTGGGTTCTCTGGGTTTTCGGTATATCCGCTCCGCAGCATCACCCTCCCAGTCTGGTGGGGTCGATGCATTTGGAGATAGAATTCACCGTGGTGGATTCCCCGAGCCCCTACAACGCCATTCTGGGGAGAGGCTGGCTCCATGCAATGGGAGCTATCGCGTCCACCCTCCACCAGTGCGTTCGGTTCATCGGTACGTCTGGGAAACAAGAGACCATCCGGGGCAACCAGATGGCCTCAAAGAGGTGCTTTGTCAATGCCGTTTGCCAGAAGGACAGAAGGGAGGGCAGGCCGCTGAAGCAGGTGCAGTGGATTGAGGTGCCCGAGTGCACTCAAGTCCTCGAAGGCGTTGGCTCCAAGGTTGCGGACAAGTCTATCAAAGAATTGGTCAAGGTGCCCATTGACGAAGAGGGCACCAGATACTTCATGCTCGGTTCGGATCTCTCCAATCTCGAGCACAACGACTTGGTCTCTTTCCTCAAGGACAACATTGAGGTCTTTGCGTGGACTCCGTACGAAATGCCAGGTGTCAGCCCTGATTTCGTCACGCACGCCCTCAATGTCGATCCGGCTAGGAGACCAGTAGTACAAAAGCCGAGGCGGTCCTCGGCCATTCACTCCGACGCCGTCTTGGAAGAAGTCGACCGCCTGATCGAGGCGGAGGCTATTTGTGGACGGTGAGATCCACGCGGCTTTTTTTGAACGATTGGTTTGAAAAATAATATGAAAACGAAAATGTGAGTCGCCACCCGGGATTTAAATTTGAAAATGTTTGGTACCCGAGAAACCGTTTTAAGAATAATTGTTGACTCTCATGCCACGTTGGAAAAGATTTGATCTGCGAAAAAGATTCTTTTTGGATTCGGAAACCAGGTTACGCGCGGGGAAGGTTTTATAAAAAAAAAAGCACCCCGCTCGCCCGAGAAATTCTCGGTCTTTACTAAACAATTTGTGGGATTTTTTGTAGAAAATATTTTATTAAAAACTTTGACAAATAAACAAGCAAATAAAGAGATAAATTAAAACCATAACAGAAATAAAATATAAACAAAATGGTTAAATGATGATAATAAGAAAGTAAAGGGGGGAAAGTGTAATAAATGAGAAGGAGTTGCAGAGGAATCAGAAAAACAGAGTACGGACAGGGGAAAAACAGAGGAAAGATTTTGATTTAAATGGGAGCCGCGCGGCTCCTACACAGGAACCGTGCGGCCTGCACTACAAGCCGCGCGGCTTGTGTACAACCCTATTTTCAAAAATTTTATTTCAGGACCAGTGAGTCCAAAATCCGTTCAGAACCTGGTTTTCTTCTTCGAATCAACTCCAAATAAGTTGTTTTTGTTTGTAAAAAAGT
Source organism: Vaccinium vitis-idaea (assembly GCA_963854785.1). NCBI lineage: Eukaryota > Viridiplantae > Streptophyta > Magnoliopsida > Ericales > Ericaceae > Vaccinium > Vaccinium vitis-idaea. The sequence goes on along the minus strand of OY978226.1, from coordinate 37,532,802 downwards.
TATTAAAGTGAAGCTTGTTTCCGGTACGGATCGTACCGTGCGTTTATCGAGAAAAATTGCCCGGTACGGCTCCGAAAAGCCGGTTTTTGTTTTGAAAACGATTTACCGAGTTAAGATACGGTTATTGAAACCGTTACTAACTCGGGGGATGCCCTCGGATAGCTGCGATTTGAAAATCAAAGTATGAAAACGGTTTATACCTTTCTGGAACTCGAAACAGAGGTTGAAAACTTCGGATTCTTCGGGTTTGAACTCGTAGGATCAAGACTTGGTATGAATGGGAATGGTATAGAGAAAAAAAGGAATGGGAGATGTGAAGTTTTCGCGAGGTTTGCTGGTGGTTTCGAACGAGAATTTCGCCGGAAAATCGAACGGAAATTCTCTCGGGGTATGGTTTTTCTCTGTGTGTCCTTTAGAGGAAGGAGATGGCCCTATTTATAACCGGTTTTGAGGGAATAAAATGATGATATTCGGCGGTGGGTTGATGATGATATTCCTCAACAGCTGGTTTGTCAGGAATTTTTTAGGGGTAACAGTACTAGCCGTGCGGCTTGTATGGGGGAGCCGTGCGGCTTGAATGGGGGAGCCGCGCGGCTTGTGTGAAGAAGGGAGAACCGTACGGCTTGTAACAGGTGCCGCACGGCTTGTGTGGCTAGGTTTTTGTGAGGGGTATTTTCCTGAACAGTAGATGTCACCCCGAGCACATGCGATATAGTCGCTACATCAGTAGGCCCCACGTGAGGGTGCATGGTCAAGCTACTGACCACGAGCAAGGTCAGGTGACCCACACATGGGATCACCATTATATAACCGATCAACATAGGTCAACTCGGTACACTATGGGAAAGTGTACGGGTACTGACCAGATATTAACAATATAGCCATTGCATAGCCAATAGGTCTCTAGAGGGTTCTAGAACCGGGATCTTAAGACAGGGGCGGTGGCACCCTTTGGTTTCAATGGTCACTTGACCACCCAAGGAAATTTTTTTCATTAGATTACATGTAGAATTTTTTGGATAGTCCATTGTTGAACACCCTAACAAAATAAAATTGAACACCCAAGCCCAAGTAAATTGAAAATCCTGCCCATCGGCAATGGTTGGGAGGAGCCATCGGCGATGATGGTGGTAGTGTGACAGTGGTGGTCGACGGCCGGATTTTAGATCTAGACATCTAGGCTCTAGCGGTGGTTTCCTGGCGCAAACAGAGATCATGTAAAGAGAGAGCTGAGGTGCGCAAGACCCTGCTGACTGGTTCATCTAGCAACTGGGATTATGATGGTGGTGAACGGTGGTTGTGGGTTGGTTGTGGGTTGATGTGCTGTGATGGTAGATGACAGAGAATGGACTTGTTTGGTAAAGGAAATCAATTTTCAAAATCAGAGAGAGAGAGAGAGAGAGAGAGAGAGAGAGAGAGAGAGAGAGAGAGAGAGAGAGAGAGAGAGAGTTGGCGTGATGTTCCAATATGGCAATATGGGGAAAAGAGAAAAGTGGGACTAGACAATACATAGCAAGGGCAGAAATGGGTGCCAGCACAGCTCTTATTAGAAATCACAGAGCCACTACATCATCTATTCATCGTTGGAGTAATTTTCTTGTTTTGTCCTTATGTTATACACTTGGACATTCTATTTGTGAATTTGAGGTCTATTTTATGCTAGGTGTTGTCTGATGATAGTTTAGTTTATAATAAATCGAATAGTATGAGAAAAAATTACGATTTGTATGTATATATAGATAGTTTAGTTTATTATTTTTTTCCGACTCTCTTTTTCGATAATTTGGTCTGAGAGTCTAATGAAGACAAGGGCTCGTGAAAATTGTTTGGGAAAAATGCATTGTGTAATTTAGGGAGTGAATTATGCAAATTTGGTGTGAAGTCTAATACAAAATTCACACCCTAAAATTTTCAGAATTCATACCCTAAAAAAATTTAGAATTCACACCCTAAAAATTCAAAATATGAAAACTCGTCGAGGGCAATTGTAATATACTTTATGTCTTCATCCGTTGTTTTTTGGCGGCATTGTCAATATTAATGGAATTTTTTTTTTGTCTATATTAAGTTGTGATTTATATTAGTAGACCATAAGAATTTATGAACACCCTTAGAAAAATTTCTGGAGCCGCCACTGTCTTAAGAGATATTGCAGAATCCCATGAATAAGGGATAAAGATGAAGTTTCCATATGCAAGAAGGATTGTGATGCCTAAACGAATTAGGAATCAGGATCAGTGGAGATGGAAGTAGCCAATTGGGACGCATTTCTAAAAAGAAAGGACTCCTAACTCGTATAGAGTACATGGAAAGACGATTACTTGGCAAACAAGTAGCCTAGGCCTATTTATATGACAGGAGACCCATGAAGAAGGTACGATGTAATTCATGATTTACATGCTTTGTGTGAATTAGGATTTCCTCTTAGTACGTGATACTAACTTAAGCATCGGAGGGCCCACCGCCGACGAGAGGCGTGGGTGCTTCTCACCGTGTATTGTCTTGCAGTGCTAGGGTTCCGGCGATGGGAGCATATTGTTGATCTCATAGAGCGTGGAAGATATGTACCCGGATTTTTCCCCTCTACAGTTTTCAACTTTCTGGACAAGTTCCAAGTCGGTTTTAGTCGTTTTTTTTTATTCGTCATCGGGCATGCACGGGTATCCAAAATTGGGGTGTCTACAGTTGCCCCTCTTTGGCGAGACTTGGTCATCATTCTGAGATGCAAGTCACGTCAAAGACATAGATGTCCCAATTTTGAACGCCCTAGTGCGAGGAAGAAACAAATGATTCAAAAACATGGTCGAGCAAAGAGCTTCCTACGTACCCTGTTTGTAGGGATCAGACCGGTCGTAGTTCGGGGCTAACAGATTTAATAAATACCACAGAGGGATTTTGGAAAAACTTGGGTTGCCTTTTAAAGACATCAAAAATGATTTCTGAGTAATAAATAATGCCGTGACGGCTCTGGAAAAAGATTTAAGAAATTCAATCTGGTGCCATTGAGGACTTTAAAATATTTTTAAACGGTGCCTGACGGGCTTTTTAGAAAATCGTAATAATACCTGACGGATTTTAAAAACGATGATTTTTAGAAAATCAGAATAATGATACTTGACGGATTTTAAAAATGATGATTTTTAGAAAATCAGAATAATGATACCTGACGGATTTTAAAAATGATGATTTTTAGAAAATTGAATAGTACCTGACGGATTTTAAAATGATTTTTAGAAAATTGATTAGTACCTGACGGATTTTAAAATGATTTTTAGAAAATTGATTAGTACCTGACGGATTTTAAAAATGATGATTTTTAGAAAATTGAATAGTACCTGACGGATTTTAAAAATGATGTTTTTTAGAAAATTGATTAGACCTGACGGATTTTAAAAATGATAATTTTTAGAAAATTGAATAGTACCGACGGATTTTAAAAATGATGATTTTTAGAAAATTGAATAGTACTTGACGGATTTTAAAATGATTTTTAGAAAATTGATTAGTACCTGATGGATTTTAAAAATGATTTTTAGAAAATTGATTAGTACCTGACGGATTTTAAAAATGATGATTTTTAGAAAATTGAATAGTACCTGACGGATTTTAAAATGATGATTTTTAGAAAATTGAATAGTACCTGACAGATTTTAAAAATGATGTTTTTTAGAAAATTGATTAGTACCTGACGGATTTTAAAATGATTTTTAGAAAATTGATTTTGTGAAATGCCGTTGAGGGCTTTTAAACGCGGGAGATTTTTTTTTATTTTTAAAAAGCTGGGGGTTTAAGATGTACTGGGGCCACTTTCGTTAGTAAAATAAACAAGGGGTGTTAGTGTGATAAAAATAAAATCTGTTAAAGGATGGAGACCGTGCGGTTCATGAATTGAAGCCGCACGGTATAGAACACGAGCCGCACGGCTCCTGTTTTCTTTAAAATCGATTTTTTTGTTTCTGGTAACCGCCTCATATTCCGAGTTTTACTCTTTCTTATTCGAAATCTCACTTCGTTACCCTCATAGAGAGACGATCCAACATTCCTTCTCTTGCTTTGTCGATTTTTCTTCCGAAAATCCCAAAGCTCTAAACCGAAACTCGGGTTCTTCGGCTATGGCAAGTTCCGGTGATCCGAGGGCTTCTCTCGACGAACAAGGGGTTGATTCTGGTGAGCCACAAGCGAGTACTCTTTCCCCGAGTGACTGTACATCGCTGGCGGCGGTGGAGGAGAGTCAGAGGGCGGCGGATCTGACCGTGGGTGATCCGGTCACGATCATTCCGAGGGAGGAAGACTCAGCCGCGACTATCCTCACTGACGTCGAGCAAAATCTAGTATTGGCTGGTGATGAGGGGGCCCGTGCGGCTGAGGTAGTTCGTGAAGAAGGAGGCCGTGCGGCTGGCGACGAGCGCCGCACGACTGGCGTCGGTGGTGCTTCGCCGGTAGGGTCATCGGGGAATGCTCCGGTTCAGACCCATGAAGAGGGCAGTGGTAGTGGTGTTTCTGACCCTGAGAGTACAAGGGTCGACCTGTTTGAGTTGCACGACACCAATGGTGGTGATCAGAGTCCTGCTGACATCCGGGTGAGTACCACGATTACTCCCATTGTATCCCATGGATTTAGATTTGAACGTTTCTATTTCTGAAATTGAGATGACTGTGGGTGGCGTGGATTGCCTGGTTGATCAGAGAGCCGTGGAGGGCACTGTAGTTGGCGAGGTTGAGGTCCCTCAGGAGGTTATGAGTGCGGTGTTAGATGGGGATACGCTAGTTGGCGGAGACTTGCCCTTGACTGGTGTTCCAGAGACTGTTGTTGAGCCCGGCGACGTAGAGATGGAGGATTTAGGTGCGACGGGCGATAGCGACGGTGAGGGGAGAGATAGCGGTGAGTTGAGGCAGAGAGAGAGTGCTCAGACCGAAGAGGTACACGTTGAGAGGGTGGAGAGTGTAGAGACTGCGAGAGTACGGGCTGAGGGGACGGCCCCTGTTATACCTGTTGCCCGTGTTTTCAGGAGCTTGACTCGGGTACTTGGTACCGGTAGGGCCGTAGAGGAGAGTGCTGATACTGGGGAGCCTTCTGACCCAGTTTTGTTTCCTTCACGGGTCGGTTCTTCACGAGCTCCAGGAGCTACCTTAGGAGATACTTTGGAGGCGGCCACTGACGAGTCCTTAGCTAGGAGCGTGCAGGACTTTCCTGAGCTGGAGAGTGTTTTGGTTGGTCAGACTCCACCGGCGATTGTCCAGGACGCCGAGAGAGAGGAGAGACAGGCAGAGGAGGCAGTTCGTGTGACCATTGTTGAGGAGATTCGACGAGCTTTGAGGGACAGGCCACCTTTTACTCCTGAGACTTACGTGTTTCGGTTTCACTTCATCACACCGCTGGGGTGTGAGACTTACGAGCCGCGGTTGCCTTTTTACCCTGAGGACCAGGTTCTTTGGGACTCAGCGACACACATGTCGAACAGGGCTCTGGTATGCATCTGAACTTGAATTAGAGCTTGTTTCCTTCTGATTTTGTTTTCCGTTTATCACAATTCCTGTTTGTTTGTACTGATTGAGTGAGTTTGTGCTTGAAACAGGTGAACAGAGGGTTGCTCGCATACGGTGGTTCTTCAGATTGCTTGGAGCAGTATGGCTTGTTACCGGCGAGAGTGAGGGAGTTCGTGGACGCCTCTGGTTTTACTCCGTTTATCAGGACCTTGATGGAGACTCGGGGGAACAGACAGCTGGTGAGGGCTTTGGTGGAGCATTGGTGGGACACCACCAACACTTTTCACTTCAGGTTTGGGGAGATGACGATCACTCCACTGGACTTTGCAGCGACTACGGGTTTGAGAGTTGGGGGAGATCTGATCCCTTTTGACTCGGGTTTGTACTTGGACAGGCCAGCGATCCGACACTACTTGGGGAGAGAGATGGGGGATGAGCCGATGGTGAGGTGTGACCACTTGCCAGCCCTGTGGGACCATGTGCCTGAGACTGATCTGGAGGCACGTCAGATGGCCAGAGCGTACTTGTTATACATGTTCGGACAGTCTCTGTTTCCGAACCGCTGGCACACGGTTCACTTAGGTTGGTTGCCTGCTTTGGGAGAGTTGGAGACGGCCGAGCGGTTTGACTGGGGTGGCTCTGCCTTGTGCTCACTTTACTGTTTTCTGGGTTCAGTAGTTCGCGGTGCGGCGAACACCATCGCCGGTTACTGGAGGATCCTGGAGGTAAAACACTGCATGTTCTTGCTTCATACACTTTGTATTGTACTTGGTTGTTTCTGCTTCTGTTACTGATGAGTTTCTTTGAAAATGCAGCTATGGGCTTACGAGGTGTTCGGAGTACCAGGCCCGGAGAATTCTTACCACGACGACTGAGTGCTTCCACGTACGATGAGGTGGGGAAAGGCATCTCTTGGAAAGCAAGCAGAGAACAGGGATTTGAGGTTCTGTCGCCTCTTCTTTGACCGGTCTATGGGTGAGACGGTATGACATCATAAACCTTCTGAGATTTCATTTCAAACTTTTCTGTTGGTTTTCCAAGAATAATCCAAAGTTGCTTGCAGGTGCGCTGGGGTGTGTGGGACAGGCTGGAGCGTCCCTACTTGGCCAGGAGCCGGACAGTGACATGGGGGCGTATACTGTTAGAGTCCCCTTTTGGCTGGCAGTGGTACTTAGGAGATAGAGTGGCGCGTCAGTCTTGGGGATTGGGCCACTTCAGAGTACCTGCTCCACTTCCGTCGCGTATTCTACGTACACATGAGTATACTCTAGCTGAGATAGAGGCGTTCACTGTGCTGGACACATCCTGGACTTTTCACCCTTCTGTGGCTTATGACCACTATGTGACGACCATGCTCGCCCATGACTTGTGCATGGAGGCCCGGTTGGCTGGGCCTGCTCCAGTGGTGGACGCTGCTCTCCCCGTGGCGAGGAAAGAGATAGAGGTGATGACAGCTGGTGGAGTCATGGGGGTGATAGACGTCCCTCGAGTGACTGACCCGGTGGTGTTAGAGGCAAGAGAGGTAACGTGAAAAAGATAAAATAGCAATAGTCAATTTTCATTTCAAATTTGAATTTCTTGCTTTGTTACCCGCTGATGTCTTTTGTTTCTTCTTTGCAGTTTCCTGTTGAGTGGGTTACGTCCCATGTTGAGCTGGTACGTGACTTTGAGGCCTTGGTTCGTCGCCTTATGATAGGCAATATACCGGAGGTGCGACCCAGGGCAGAGCCTGGCATTGTGCCACAGGCGGGTGACGATGAGGATGGTGGTGGTGGAGATGCCGGAGCCGGCGGTGGGTGCAGAGGTGGAGGTGCCCGTAGAGGTGGGCGTGGCTCAGGAGGCAGGGCGAGAGGTGAGCGTGGAGGTGAGCGCAAAGGTGGTGGAACTGGAGTTAGTAGCCGTGGGGCTAGCGGTAGTCGTGGTGCTGGTGGCGCGTCTGGGAGTCGCCGTAGGCCGCGACGAGACCGTTCTGTAGGCAGTGAGACAGATCAGTCGGGACGTCGCCAGAGGCCGAGGCGGGGCAATTCGGCTGGCAGCGAGGCTGACCAGGTATGCTCTGTATTGTGGCTTTTTGAAACTTGAATGCTTGAACTGTTTGTTAAAAATTTTTGTTTTGCAGGATGTGTTCCCTTCTCCACCACGCCGTACCAGGCCTCTGATGAAGAATGCCAGTGGTGGTCCAGTGCATATTCAGCCTTCAGCCCCAGTTTCTGACAGGGTTTTGCGGGGTAGTCGCCCTTCGGTGGAGGGACCCGGGAGTTGGCGCTTGCGGCTAGGAGATTCAGAGAGCAGCAGTGACCATGATGAGGATCAGACTGAGAGTGAGCACCCGAGTTCTTCTGATGAGTAGCAGTACCTGACAGTTTGTTTTTAGGAGATAGCTTTTATTTTTAGGATGAGCCTGCGTGCTTGGTTTTTGGTTCGGGCGCCTGTTTGCCCTTTCTTTTGTTCATGGAGCGGCCTGCGTGCCATATTAGCTTTAGATGTTGGGCCTGTTTGCCCCGGATGGATGTACTGTTACCTTTCATGATGCATATGTTACTTTTGTACATGTTATCTTTTACACTGGTATTTTATGAGTTCGAAGTCTGAATTTGATGCACAGATGACTGAAACTGACAAATGTGACAAACGCTTCTGGGGCTATGAGAATATATGACTGTGGAGTGGAAATACAAATTGACTTGACAGACTTGAATTTTGCATGTAAAATGAAAAACTGAGCGGTACAGGGCCTCGCATGCTCAAACTTGCAATTTGCAGGATAAATGCCAAACGATACTCCCAACAAGTCATAAATGCATCTTGCAACTTGCTTGAATCAATGAAACAAAGAACATGTCGCCCGAACAAATTTTGACTCGCCGACGCCCCATTTTTTTTTGCAAATTTCATGCCCCGGGAATGCTCGAAACTTCAAATCTCTGTCGATCTTGCCAAACGATATTTTTAGCAAGTCGTAAACGTATCTCATAACTTGTTTGAACCGATGGTACAAAGAAAATGCAACTCGAACGAGTTTCGACCTGCCGACATGCCCCGTTTTTGCAAATTTCATGCTTTGAAATGTCCGAATTTCAAACTTCATACCAAATTCTCTTAATGACTTTGCTTTAATGTTGCAAACACGTATTGTGACTTGCGGGAGCCATCGGTGCCCCAAAAATAGAAACGACGGCGTCCCGTCTACCAATTTTGCCGGTTTTACCATACTCAAGATTTCGGAGTACCCAAACGCCCAAATTCGACTGAAGTCTTCAAATGACTTTTCTGATAATCTTAGAACATCTATTATGACTTGAATGAGCAAGAAAAGTGCCAAAAATATGCCCGAGGTGGTCCGGGGAGTGCTAATCTGAAATTTGTTCTTGGAAACCTCAAGGGGGGAGCCGTACGGCTCCTCCATGCAAGCCGTGCGGCTTGTGTACATGAACCGCACGGTTCATGTATGCAACTGTCACAGTTCTGGCCCCTGCTTTCTGACTTCTGGACTTCCGCTTGGCTTCTTGCTTGCACCTGAGCACACTACAGCCTTGATGAGCCTAGGGAAGGCTTGTTTTTGTAGTTTTTCATTAATGCTGTGCAATCTTCACATCGTCCAATGATGGCACGCATCCCGAGGCGATCCTTTTTCTTTACAAAGGGCTGGCCTTTGTTGCATGCTCTTTATACGTACAATTTTGGGTTTCCTTCATAGCACCAACATCCAATACTTGTTTCCATATTTCTTCCATGGCAACTAGCATCCCAGCCTTGATTCGCCCATGGCTCGACGAGCTCGATGGCATGGGCTGGTTGAACTTCCGGGATCACAGGCTTCATTCACTGCGCTATGTTCGGGATGTAATGATTCGTCCGGATTTGTTGCACGCGACCGTTCAATTCTGGGATCCCGAAGTTCATGTGTTTCGCTTCGGCCTACATGAATTATGCCCGACGGTGGAAGAATTTCATGCGTACCTTGGTGGTTTTGACTTGGGAATTCCCGTAGTTCCTGTCTACGGGACGAGTTACGCTAGAATTCTGTCCCAAAAACTTGGTTTGAGTAACAATGCTGCACGGTCTATGATGGACGGAGGTGTGCTAAACATCCCACGTCTTATCAGCCAGTTTCGTCCCGAGGGTTTTGCACTGTGCCTTAGCATTCTTGCGGCATTCTTGTTTATTCGAACGGACGGTCAAGCCAACTCTGCACTTGTTGGGGTGGCTATGCAAATTGAGGAACGCAAGGACGTGGCTCCCATGGTTATTGCTGAGACTTTGATTGGATTAGACAGAGTTCATGCCGGTCAGACAAACATTTTTGAAGGAAGTGCTTTGCTCCTACAGGTAGGCTTCTCACTCAGCTCTCCTTTTTCTGGTTTATCACTCGTTCTCATTTTACCTTAATGCTCATGTCAGGTTTTCTATGGTTGCTGACTTGTTTTCTCTCTTTTGCAGACATGGATTTATGACAAGGCTAACCTGTTGGAAGCAGTGCCGAGAAATAGCATTCACGAAACACAGGGCTTTGTTCAAAGGGATTTTCAGGAGTTTCATGGGAATGTCCAAGGTTGGGTTCAGGTGTTTTCCCGGCTCTCTGAGGAGACGATTTCTTGGCGTTTGTCTTGGCTCGACCGTCCGACCATGTCTTTGAGCAATATGGGACGTCAGCGAATGGTTCTGGTTGGTCTGACTGGCTGGACCTCTTACATTCCTTACCGCATTCTCCGCCAACTTGGTGTCCGTCAGGTAGTTCCGTCGGCCAATTCTGAAAACTTCATCATACCAAACTTCAACCATGCAACTGTTTGAGCTTATCAAAACACTTGGAGGGAACGAGTGACCATTCCAAAAGATGACTACCCCACTGTTCTGCTTACGAGGCGATACATAAAATGGCTGCTGAAAGATATTGAAGAAAGAGAAAATGGACACCAAAACTGACTCTGACTCAACCTTAATGTACCTGAAATAAATTGTGGACCCGTAGGGGCCAATGTTTGTGTTATTTTGTTTTTGAAAGTTTCAAGCTCAGCCTTGTAATCGAAAAAGTTAATAAACTGAATTATGAGAGTTTTTTCGCTTTGATTCACAATGATTGTGCGTGCAACCAACACAAGAGATTTTCGAAAAGTTGCGACCGGTCCTCAAGGTGAGGATGCCTACGTATCCTTGAAAAGGAATTAGGTCATGACGTAGTTCAGGACTACAACTTCGGCTAGGGTTCACTCGTGTATTAACACTCTCCTTTTTATGCTCTTAATTTTGCCTAGTACCGCCCTTTCGGGTTTTCGGTCTAGTGAGCTCATTTGAATGTTTCTGCCTTTGCTTTTGCCTAGACCGCCCAATGTGGGTTTTCGATCCAGCAGGCTTGCTCTAAATTTTGCCTGGCACTGCCCGCCCTTGCAGTTTTCAGTCCAGCGAGCTTCTCTCATGGGTAATATCTCTTGAGCTGGTCCATGTTGACCAAAGTGGAGAATTCGTTACCATCAAGATCGATAAGCTGAGTTGCGCCTCCAGATAAAACTTTCTTGATAATATATGGCCTTGCCCACTTTGGTCGGAATTTCCCTCGAGGATCGAAAACCGGAGCTCGGATCTCCTTTAAGACCATATCACCTTCTTGTAAGTTTCTGGATTTGACCTTTTTATTGAATGCCCGCGCAATTCAACGCTGATACCCCTGAACTTGATACAAAGCCTTAAGCCGCCTTTCGTCAAATAACATAAGTTCCTCGATTCTCGAGTTCTGCCATTCCGCTTCGCTGATCTCTGATTCAACCATGACCCTTAGGGATGGTACCTCAAGCTCGATTGGGAGGACAGCCTCCATGCCCCTGTCGGAGTACGGATGGATGTCCGATATCCCCACAAGGCTAATGGCATCTGTTCGTGCCAATTTCTTGCAGATTGAGTGGTTCTCTGAAGTATTGTTTTGAGGGTTTTGTTCGCTGCTTCGACAGCTCCATTAGTCTGTGGCCGGTAGACGGTCGATTTATGAACCTGAATTCCGAATTCTTCAAGTACTTCAGTCGCTCTCCCTTTGAAATGAACCCCGTTATCTGATACAAAAGCTTGAGGGACACCGTACCGGTAAATGATGTTCTGTTTGATGAAGTGAGCGACCTGGACTGCTGTGAGAGTAGTGTATGAGGTAGCCTCGACCCATTTTGTAAAATAGTCGATAGCAACCAAGATGAATTTGTTCCCGTTTGACGCAACCGGTGTAATTTTGCCGATGACATCAATCCCCCAGGTAGAGAAAGGCCAAGGCGAGGTCATAGAGTGCAGCTCAGATGGTGGCACATGCATGAGATTGGCGTGAATTTGGCATTTATGGCATCGTCGCACGTATTCGACACACTCGATTTCTATGGTGGACCAGTAGTATCCTTGACGAAGAATCTTCTTAGCAAGCATGATACCGTTCATATGAGGACCACAGACACCTTCGTGGATTTCTTCCATAACCGTGGCGGCTTCTGCGCCGTGCACACAAAGTTTATGTACCCCACAATGCGATCGTCGATACAATTTCCCTCCACAGATGATGTACTGAGAGGCCAATCTCCGAAGAGCGATTCGATCCTTCTTATCCGTTTCTGCCGGATATTCTCCTTTCTCAATAAAGTTCCAGATGTCATGATACCATGGGAGGTTGTCATTTGGTTCGTCAACCACCATGACATACTCGAAGACGGGCTTGTCCCTTTGCTCGATCGTGATTGGTCTCAGCTTAACTCCATCTGGTATCTCCACCATTGAGGCTAGGGTAGCTAGAGCATCCGCAAATCGGTTCTTTAATCTTGGCACATGAGTAAATGTGACCATCTGGAATTGTGGAATCAGATCTTCGAGATCCTTATGATAAGGTTTGAGCTTGTCCTCTTTTACTTTCCATTCCCCGTTGGCTTGAGATACAACCAAATTAGAATCACCAATTACCTCCAGTCTCTTGACTCCGATTTCTAGGGCAGCTTCCATCCCGACGATGCATGCCTCGTATTCTGCCTGATTGTTAGTGACTTCAAAGTTCAGCTTGAATGCAAGTGGAATATGTGATCCTTCCCGCGAGATCAGCAGTACCCCAATCCCGAACCCCTTCTGGTTAGCGGCTCCATCAAAATACAGCATCCAGACATCGTGGGCCATTGTCATTACATTCTCATCCGGGAATTCGAATTCTATATCCTCAGGACCTTCCACGGGACGGTTTGCTAGAAATTCTGCCACAGCTCTTCCTTTTACAGACTTCCGAGTGACGTACTTGATATCGAATTCTGCCAGCATAAGCATCCATCGTGCCAGCTTGCCTGTCAGTGCTGGCTTTTCAAACAGGTATTTGAGTGGATCCATCCGGGAGATCAATTTTACAGAGTAAGCTAGCATGTAGTGTCTAAGCTTTTTGGAAGCCCAGACCAGTGCCCAGCAAACTTTTTCTAATGGAGTGTAGCGCTCCTCACATCCCATCATTTTCTTGCTGATGTAGTACACGGCTTTTTCGCTTCCCCCTTCTCCTTCTTGTGCCAGCATACATCCCATGGCAGACGAAGTGACGGACAAGTATAGAATGAGAGGCTGCCTCAGAATGGGTGGCATTAATACTGGAGGGTTCTGAAGGTACTCTTTGATGGCGTCGAAGGCTTTTTGGCACTTATCATCCCATTCGAATGGTACACCCTTTTTTAATAAACGAAACATCGGCTCGCAAGTTGAGGTCAACTTGGCGATGAATCTGCTGATAAATTGAATCTTTCCCAGGAAGCTGCGTATTTTCTTCTCTGTTCGAGGTGGTTCCATTTCCAGGATGGCTTTGATTTTTGATGGATCCACTTCGATTCCTCGCGTGGTGATCATGAATCCAAGCATTTTCCCGGCGGTGACCCCAAATGTACACTTCTCGGGATTGAGACGCAATCTGTACTTGTGGATCCTTTCAAAAAACTTCCGGAGGTTAGGTAGATGCCCTTCCCTTTCCTTGGCTTTAACGATCATGTCATCTACGTATACCTCTACTTCGTTGTGAATCATGTCGTGTAACAATGTCGTGGCTGCTCTTTGATAGGTAGACCCTGCATTTTTCAAACCAAACGGCATGACCCTGTAACAGTAAGTGCCCCATTCTGTGGTGAAGGTGGTTTTCTCACGATCTTCTGGAGCCATGAGAATCTGGTTGTAACCCGAGAACCCATCCATGAAGGAAAGTAATGCGTGCCCCGCGGTGTTATCCACTAAAACGTCGATGTGCGGCAAAGGAAAGTCATCTTTTGGACTAGCCTTGTTCAAGTCCCGGAAATCCACACAGACTCTGATCTTCCCATTCTTTTTAGGGACGGGAACAATGTTTGCAACCCACTAGGGGTATTCTGTTACCATGAGAAAACCTGCATCTATCTGCCGCTGAATCTCTTTCTTGATTTCCAACACCCAATCTGGCCTCATCTTCCTTAACTTCTGCTTGACAGGCTTTGCATCAGGGTATAATGGGATTCGATGTTCTACTATCTCAGGATCAATGCCGGGCATATCCGCGTGTGACCATGCGAAAACATCCTTGAATTCTTTCAATAGATCCGAGTGGGCCTTAAATTCTTCTGGAGTCAATCCGGAGCCGATTTGAACCATGCGCGGATTATTCTCATCTTTCAAGTTTATTGAAATTACTTCTTCTTTTATAGGCTGAGCATGCCTTTCGTTTTCCCTTTCGACTAGGGATCTAAGTTCTTTTGGAATTTCTTCCTCAAACCCAATCTCTTCATCGTCAGGGTCAACACAATTTATTTCAGATATAGCAAGGTAAGCAAAGTTGATTTCATTTATTGCCAGAAAGGGGGCCCCAGGGGCATGATACATGAGTGTAGACTCAAACTCAAAAGAGAAGTGATGACGCGGAATGATGACAGACTCATGTTCCGACTCAATGCTGGGCTCAGACTCAGTGCTAGACTCAGACTCAAACTCAGAATTAATGCCAGTGTAAACGATTTTAGGTACAAATGCGCAATTTTTATAAGTTCCACAGGCATCAATGATGAGTGCAGTGACATCCTCCAGAGCTTCCTGACCCAGCATCATCAGCTCCATATCTTCAACAGGCTTTAAACCAACGAACGTTGCAGCAGGCTCGTCCTTTCCCATACCTGGTGGATTCTCTTCCCCAAACAGCGATAACAGATTCCTTGAGTCAAGAACCTCAATCCAGTCAACATGGGGTATCTTAGCTGGTGCTTTCCATCCTTCTGTTTCATCATCACTATCCCAGGTGTTGTCAGCAAAGATTTCGAATCCTGGCAGCTTGGTTCTTGTTTCCATGTCCCAGAATGGCTCTGAGTCTCCCTGATAAATAGCCTTCAGAGCTTTCATGAATTGGATAGGTCCTTTTTCGGCATGAGCTTGTGCTTTCCTACCGCGACCAGATTTGTTGCCAGTTAAATCATAACCAAGACCGAAATGGTGATTGTTTGTTAGAAACTTAGGGAATTCTGCTACTCCCTGATTATTGCGACCAAGCCCTAGACCAGGCAAATACTCCATCTTCAGCATCATGTCGAGAGCGGTTGAACTTATGGAGAAATCCTCGTCCATCTTGATAGTAAATATGCTGTCAGAAGTATCAAAGGAAAACCCTCCAAAAGTGACGTCTTCCTCTCCGTGAGCAATCTCAAGTAGGGGAGCATTGTCAGGGACATGCGGGCGGATTCCAGAATCCCCATAGATAGTCAAGGTTCCTGTGGTTAGTCCGAGTTGGACTTTCTGATGTAGAGAGGAAGGTACAACCATGATGTCTGATCGGTGGAGCCATGGCCTGCCCAGCAACAGGTTGAACGATGAGGGAATATCGAGCACGTGAAACTCGACACTAGTCTCGAAATCCTCGATTATTATTTCCATCTGGATCGTCCCAATCACATCTCGTCGAGTATTGTCGTAGGCACGCACTCCAAGACTTGTCGGCTGAAAATCCTTGTTCTTAAAACCCAAACAATAAGTGGTACGCAGAGGACAGACATTCAAAGAGGATCCATTGTCTAAGAGCACAACAGGGACCCATTTTCCCATGCATTTCAAGGTGATGTGCAATGGCTTGTTGTGACCAGCCCCTTCTGGTGGTAGATCCTTTTCAGTGAAAACTACAACATGCTTCGCGCGGGTTGGCGTAAGCAGAGCTATCATCGTTTTGGGAGGAGTGTCTGGTGGCACCTCCATGTTTGAAAGAGCTTTGATTAGCTTCTGACGGTGTTCTCAAGATGAAGAGAGCAACCCCCAAATGGACACTGAGGCTGGGGTTCGTTCAAGCTGCTTCTGGATCGGATCATTGGTTACCGGGGAATTCTTTGGGGGTGGCCTAGCAGCTGAGTTTTGCTGAATGATAACTTCTGGATGGTCAGAAATTTTGTCTTCGAGGATAGGATCATCCCAAACAAAATCCCTTGTTGTGGCATGGTTGGAGGAATTTCCACCTTGGAGGTGGACTGGTTGGTAGATTCGACCACTTCTGGTTATTCTGTTGACCGTTTCTTCCCATAACTCCTGATTTTCACCCCAGAAATTTGTGTATTCCTCATTAATTTTCCGTTTGCCGGCCCTGATGGCTTCCCTTTTTTGCATGGTTTCTTGATCTTCAGTCCAGAAATTCAGCAGATCGTTTCTGGCCCTCTGTTCCTCGATTTCAACTGCTTCCATTTTTGTCTTGAGGTTGTCTACTTCAGGGTCTTGCCAAAAGGATGGATCCAGCATGGCTTTGTTGACAGTCCATACCTCATCATTGCTTACTCGGATATCAACCACGGCTTCTTCATCCTAGAGGGCAGGCATGGGGTCAGTGACTAGTACCGATACATTGGGTGAATGTGGGAATGGGGCTGATGGCTGAGGGAAAGACCCATCACTGATATATGCTTGTGGGAACCAATCTCGGTTTCCGAAGGCGGCTTCTATGACCGAACGGCCCTCTTCTCTGAAGTGTGCAAGTGGTGAAACACTATCTGCTGGATGTCTGTCTGGAGCCAATGTTTCTCCCAGGGGGTTTGTACTTCTTCTTCCCTGGCTTTGTTCGGAAATGCTTTCAGCTACATTGAGCTGACAGACATGGGAACTTTCCGGTATGTGAACAATAGGCTTATCTAGGAATTCGGGGATGATGAATTGGCTTGATGCCCCAGAGATTAGCAAAGAACCAAACAATGCTTGTCGGGATTCCTCCCAATCTTGATCGCTCATGGACCATTCCTCCTCTTCCACAATGTCACTCCATCTTGGACTTTGCGTTGGACTGGCATCCTCAAAGTTTTCTGGCAGGGAGACAACAGGTTTTGGTTCTGTGGTTGTGATGATATAGAGGCTGAGGTCAAATTTAGTGCAGGTGAGGTTTTTCGTAGTGGAGATGAGGGATATCTGGTCAACTTGGGTGTTTTGCTTGTGGTTTGGTAAAGGATTGGAAATGGTGTTGGGCTTTTGATTAGGGAGTGGAAGGGTTCCGTCGTCCACAAGATCTTGGACTTTATGCTTGAG
The DNA here is from genome assembly GCA_963854785.1 of Vaccinium vitis-idaea. NCBI lineage: Eukaryota > Viridiplantae > Streptophyta > Magnoliopsida > Ericales > Ericaceae > Vaccinium > Vaccinium vitis-idaea. Next base: position 37,515,822 of record OY978226.1, on the reverse strand, counting down.
ACGGATGCAGTTATTAGTATGATGGCCGGGCATTTGGTGGTAGACACAGTAGGTATTTGGGTTATGGTTAGGAGGAAGCTCTTTGGGTGGCTCTCGAGGTTCGAGTGGCTGGATGAGGTTTTTGTCAAGGAGTTTTTTGTATACTGTGACAAGGGGAAAAGGGAGTGGGTGAAATTCTCTTCTTGGTGGGGGAGCTGTTTGTGGGAACCGTGATTGGGTTCCAATCTGGTTGACAGGTTCGGTTTTGGCTGGTTTGGGATTGGAAGAGCTGGTTTGGTTGTGATTGTAGTTGCTGGGTCCAAACAAGGCATTGTTGTTGCCAGAGTAAACTCGTCTTGGTTTAGGAGTAGATTCACCTTTTTCAAATATGCCGCTTCGGAGAGCATCTTCAACTGCCAGACCGGCTTCATAGAAGGTTTTGAAGTCAGCGGTGGTTTGAAAAACCACCAAGTGTTTAGCAAAATCTGGTTCTAGATTCCTTGTGATAATTCTCATCTGTTCTTTTTCTGAAGGCCGTTCCATCATCTGAGAGGCTTTTCCCCTCCATCTTTTAACAAAGTCAGCAAAGGACTCATTCTTTCCTATCTTGGTTGACTCCAGTTCTCGGACAGTCATCTCAAGCTGAATGTTGTAATTGTATTGGGCGACAAAGGCTGCCCCAATATCTTCCCATGTCCTTTTCTTGGAGATGTCCAGATTCAGAAACCAGCGGAGTGCAGGGCCAGTTAGAGTTTGCTGAAACATCTGACCCATCGCATCCTTTCCGACGTCGTTCATGGACAAAGTGCCCACATATGTTTGCAGATGAGCTTTCGGGTCGCCGCTGCCATCAAATTTATCCCAATCCATTTGTTTGAACTTGTCGGGGAGCTTTGCATCCGGGAAAAGGCACAACTTCTCCATATCAATCCCTGTAGCTGCTATTTTCTCCTGTTTCTGAACAGACTCCTCAAGTTTAGCTAGCTTGGTTAGTACCGACTCCATGTTCTGATTGTTTGAGCTTCCTGCCGGTGGAGGGAGCTGAGCAGTTAACTTCTGAATCATGAGCATCATTTGGGCCATCTGCTTGGCGTTATTGGTTTTCTGCTCCTCTAAAGCATCCTTGAGAAGCTGAATTTCATCTGTTTCTTCTGCCATAATTGAACCCCCAGTTGACTGTTCTGTTCCTGACTCAGTTCGAACCAATCGCTGTTCGGGGATTCGGGTCCAACCCGGTATGAGATTTTTCTTCTTTTTGCCAATGGTTAGTACTGATGATATGCACAAACAGAACTCAGGGATGCAATGTGTAATGGAAGAGAGTGTATGTACCAGAAGATGATGCATGATGCATGAAAGGATTGCCCCAATTTCCTTCTCATCATGTTGGATATATTCAAATTCCCCATGGTTTATGAAAACAACGGCCGGACCGGAGGTTGCCTACGTATCCCCATGGAGAGGAATCAGGCCGTGACGTAGTTCAGGACTACAAATTTGGCTCTTTTTCTCAAAAGATTTTTTTTATTAAAAGCATGGAATGTTTACAAACTGACATGACAACTGACTTGACAACAGACTTGATAATCAAACGGAGACAGACTCGATAATCAAAGGTGCTAAGAATCACAAGCTGGCTTGATTCTTCAAAAGAAGCCCTGCTGGCTGGATTAGGTCAGTGAGTATTCACATCTGGCAACAGACTCGATAATTAAATTGCAACAGACTCGATAATAGACAAGAATCACAGGCTGACTTGATCCTTCAAAAGAAGCCCTGTTGGCTGGATTTGATCATTGCACGATTGCTTCTAACTCTGAAAGCTTGTTCTTAAGAGGAGGGATGATTTGGGGATGTTGATCCTGCGGAGGATCCTGTTTCATCAGCTTTCCCTTTTCCCTTGGGGTCTTCTTTCTTCTCCCACTTGCACTGATCTTTGAGCTGCTGTGGGGTCATGTCATCATTATTGAGAAGGCAATCTGCAAAGCACACATCACATTCGCATTCGTCCCAATACTTGTGGCCCGTGACTGGATCTTCAAAGTAGTAGACAGGCTGGCCGTTGGTTCTGCTTCTTTACGGGTGGCATGGCCGCGAATGCCCCGTTATCCTGTTCCATCATCAAGGTGATCTTTTCTGGCATTGGTTCTGGTTCTTCCGGGAAGCAGAATTTCCATCCTTCATTATCGTCCCACTGGAGAGATACCCCTGGTAAGTTGGCTTCGGCCAGTAAGCTGAGTTTTTGAACGAGTTCTTCTCCCATATGGTCCTCTATGTTGAGCGTTCCTGGCTGAGGTTCCTCCGGCTTGCATGGAGGTTGCTCGGGCTGAACTTCCTCGATTATCCACACAGGTGCCCCTTGATGAGTGGTGAGAGTGGACTTGAATCGCTTGTACGGTCCTTCAGACATGATGACTCTCTACCATAAAGGAAATACGTATTTCATTTTGGGAAACAGAGCCAGTTGTAGCATTTCTTTTTTTTTTTTTATTTTGATTGATTTTTGATTTTTTTTTGAAGAGAGGAATTCTCGTTCATATGCATGATTGTCGGGGCAATCCTTATGGATGTGATTATGATGTAATGTCCTAAGGCAAAGCTACCATGCGTATGCATGCAAAATGAAAACATCATATTTATGAGTGATATATACAAGAATGAGTGAACACTTAACAGATAAACAAGACATGCGTAGAACAGTTAACAGATGAGCAGATAAACAGGTAACAGATAACAGGTAAACATGATATCAGGTAAACAAGATATAACAGATAGTCCTACCCTGTAGATCCCTGTCCTAGGTTGGAAGGTACTACAGTTTACTATATGCAAAGGCCGGGTTTTGGTTTGAGGGGGTTCCCTAGACTAGAGCCAATATTTGCGTCCCAGTGCCAAGTGTACTGCATGGCAAAGGTCAAGCGGTAGGCTGACTCATCATCGTCCGGGGTTGCCGAGAATCTCGGGATGTCCTAACACCGGCAAGCCGGGTAGGGTAACCAAGACGCAACGGCGGGGCTTATCCAACATCGATGCACGTGCAATGCAAAAGTTTTGATAACAAAATATTTTCAAAAAGAATCCCAAATATTATTTTTCAAGTTTGGCTCACCAATAAATTAATTTTTATTTTAGAATTTCACACAAGCAAACTGCCGGGAAAACTCCAGTCCGGATTGGTCGGGCGTAGCCCTGTTACTGCACCATTCCTTTCTCGATCACGCGGGGCGTGTTCGTTTTTGTCAAGCTTTTGGGGGTCGTTTTACAAGTGTAAAATACCAAAATAAAAATTAATTTAAAAATCCCCAGCGGAGTCGCCATTTTGTGGACGGTGAGATCCACGCGGCTTCTTTTGAACGATTGGTTTGAAAAATAATATGAAAACGAAAATGTGAGTCGCCACCCGGGATTTAAATTTGAAAATGTTTGGTACCCGAGAAACCGTTTTAAGAATAATTGTTGACTCTCATGCCACGTTGGAAAAGATTTGATCTGCGAAAAAGATTCTTTTTGGATTCGGAAACCAGGTTACGCGTGGGGAGGGTTTTATAAAAAAAAAAAGCACCCCGCTCGCCCGAGAAATTCTCGGTCTTTACTAAACAATTTGTGGGATTTTTTGTAGAAAATATTTTATTGAAAACTTTGACAAATAAACAAGCCAATAAAGAGATAAATTAAAACCACAACAGAAAAAAATTATAAACAAAATGGTTAAATGATGATAATAAGAAAGTAAAGGGGGGAAAGTGTAATAAATGAGAAGGAGTTGCAGAGGAATCAGAAAAACAGAGTACGGACAGGGGAAAAACAGAGGAAAGATTTTGATTTAAATGGGAGCCGCGCGGCTCCTACACAAGAACCGTGCGGCCTGCACTACAAGCCGCGCGGCTTGTGTACAACCCTATTTTCAAAAATTTTATTTCAGGACCAGTGAGTCCAAAATCGGTTCAGAACCTGGTTTTCTTCTTCGAATCAACTCCAAATAAGTTGTTTTTGTTTGCAAACAAGTTATTGAAGTGAAGCTTGTTTCCGGTACGGATCATACCGTGCGTTTATCGAGAAAAATTGCCCGGTACGGCTCTGAAAAGCCGGTTTTTGTTTTTGAAAACGATTTACCGAGTTAAGATACGGTTATTGAAACCGTTACTAACTCGGGGGATGCCCTCGGATAGATGCGATTTGAAAATCAAAGTACGAAAACGGTTTATACCTTTCTGGAACTCGAAACAGAGGTTGAAAACTTCGGATTCTTCGGGTTTGAACTCATAGGATCAAGACTTGGTATGAATGGGAATGGTATAGAGAAAAAAAGGAATGGGAGATGTGAAGTTTTCGGGAGGTTTGCTGGTGGTTTCGAACGAGAATTTCGCCGGAAAATCGAACGGAAATTCTCTCGGGGTATGGTTTTTTTCTGTGTGTCCTTTAGAGGAAGGAGATGGCCCTATTTATAACCGGTTTTGAGGGAATAAAATGATGATATTCGGCGGTGGGTTGATGATGATATTCCTCAACAGCTGGTTTGTCAGGAATTTTTTAGGGGTAACAGTACTAGCCGTGCGACTTGTATGGGGGAGCCGTGCGGCTTGAATGGGGGAGCCGCGCGGCTTGTGTGAAGAAGGGAGAACCGTACGGCTTGTAACAGGTGCCGCACGGCTTGTGTGGCTAGGTTTTCAACTTTCTAGACAAGTTCCAAGTCGGTTTTAGTCGGTTTTTTTTTATTCGTCATCGGGCATGCACGGGTATCCAAAATTGGGGTGTCTACACTATCCGAGAGGTGATGTACCCCACGTGGCTGGCAAAAACCGTGGTGGTCAAGAAGAAGAACGGGAAGTGGAGGGTATGTGTGGACTACACTAACCTCAACGACGCTTGCCCGAAGGACTATTTTCCCCTCCCTCGGATAGACCAACTGGTGGATGCTATAGTCGGACACGCCAGGCTCAGCTTCATGGATGCTTACCGCAGGTACCATCAGATCGCTATGAATGTAATGGACGTCGAGAAGACCACATTCATCACGCCGAGGGGAACCTATTGCTACCGGGTCATGCCGTTCGGCTTAAAAAATGCTGGGGCTACCTACCAGAAGGATGGTCTCCAAGATGTTCGCTAAAGAGCTCGGCGACATCATGGAGGCCTACATCGATGATATGGTAGTAAAAAGCAAATTCGCAGAAGACCATCTTTCCCACCTCGGCAAGGTCTTCTCCATCCTCAGAAGGCACGATCTGAAGCTTAACGCAGAGAAGTGCGCGTTCGGGGTCGGTTCTGGAAAATTCCTGGGGTACCTCGTCACCCGCCGAGGGATCGAAGCCGACCCCAACCAGCTAGACGCTATCCAGAAGCTCCGAGCGCCGTCGACTATCAAGGAGGTCCAGCGGCTGACAGGGATGGCTGCTGCCCTCAACCACTTTATAAGCAAGTCATCCGACGCCTGCCGACCTTTCTTCCAATCCATCAAGACCAGTAAGGGGGCTTTTCTCTAGACCGCCGAGTGGGACGCCGCACTGGCTGAGCTTAAAAGATATATGTCCCGAGCGCCCCTGCTAGTCATGCCAAGGGAGGACGAAGATCTTTACCTGTACCTGGTGGTATCCGACCACGCCGTTAGCTCGGCGCTGGTTCGGCAGGAGGGTATAGAGCAATTTCCGATTTACTACTCGAGCAAGACGATGCTCCCAGCCGAGACCAGGTACTTGCCAATTGAGAAGTTGGCACTTTCACTGGTCACGGCTAAGAGAAAGCTCCTACCCTGCTTCCAGAGCCACACAGTCGTGGTAATCACGGCGTATCCCCTGAAGACCGTCATGCGTAAGGCAGATCTCTCGGATCAGATCTGCAAATGGTCCTTGGAATTGGCCAACTTCGACATCCGGTATGAACACCGGACGACAATCAAGGGTCAAGCGCTGGCTGACTTCGTCGTCGAGCTCACCCCGAAGCTGGAATTTGAGCTCCAGAAGGAGATTACCGCTGAAGATGTCGAAGGCGAGTCGGCCAAAGGCACGACCGCCCCTGAGTAGTCCGGGTTCATTCTCAAGCGCTCCCCTCCCCGCACAGCTACCATATATACGGGCGAGTCTTGGCGCATGCATGTGGATGGTGCGTTAAATAGCCGAGGGGCAGGGGCTGGAATCGTGCTCATTTCTCCCGAAGGGACTCTCCATGAGTACGCCATGAGCATTGGTTTCCCAGCCACAAACAACGAGGCCGAGTATGAGGCTTTAATCGCTGGACTCCGCCTTGCTCTCGCTCTCGCTCTCGGGGTGGATGAACTACAGGTCTATAGTGACTCCATGCTGGTGGTGAGCCAGCTGAACAGCGATTACGGCTCTGGCGACACTCGGATGTTGAAGTACATTAGCCATGTTCTGGAATTGCAAAATTGCTTCAAGGCTGTCCACTTCTCCCATATCGGTCGAGCCAAGAACGCTCATGCCGACGCCCTTGCTGCTCTCGGATCGGCGTGCAACGAACTCGGAGGCACGCGAACAATCACGCTTGGGGAGATCGCGGCCCCAAGCTTTGAGCCAGGCGCCGAAGACGTCATGACAATCGCCGCTTCTGGCCTGAGCTGGATGGATCCCCTAGTCTCCTACCTCTGAGACTAGACCCTACCTTCAGACAGAAAGGAGGCTCACCGAATTCGCTGCCAGTCCGTGTCCTACTTCCTCTCTCCGACTGGCCAGCTTTACCGCCGCACCTACATCGGTCCTGACCTCCGCGTGCTATACGACGCCGAGGTACCTCACATCCTTCGTGAGCTCCATGAAGGAAGTTGTGGCAACCACTCGGGAGGGCGCACTCTCTCCGAGCGTGCCGTTACCCAGGGCTACTGGTGGCCAAAAATGAAGAAGAGCGCTGAGGATTACGTCAAAAAGTGTGAGGCGTGCCAGAAACACTCCCCCATTCTCCACCAGCCCACTATGTCACTACCACTATGTCACTACAGCCGGTCACAAGCCCATGGCCGTTCGCCCAATGGGGGCTCGACATTGTTGGGGTCCTTCCCACAGCCCCCGGCGGATGTCGGCACCTAATCACGGCCACGGACTACTTCACCAAGTGGGTAGAAGCCGAACCTCTGATCCACATCACGGCCACCGAGGTTGAGCAGTTCATCTGAAAAAGCATCATTTCTCGGTTCGGCGTGCCCTATGCTATCATCTCTGACAACGGCACCCAATTCGTCGCCGAGGCCATCAAAATGCTTTGCAGGAAGAAGAACATTCGCGTTTATAATTCGACCGTGGCCTACCCTCAAGGGAATGGCCAAGCCGAGGCCTCGAATAAGTCAATCTCCTCCGGCCTAAAACGTCGGCTGACCAACAAGCGAGGGAAGTGGGTGGAGGAACTCCCCAAGGTCCTTTGGGGTTACCGAACAACCCCTCGGTGAGGGATTGGCCAAACGCCGTATTCCATGGCTTATGGGGTGGAGGCCGTCCTCCCACTTGCTGCTATTGCTCCCTTCGCCCGCACCAAAGTCTTCCATCCTGCCACGAATGATGAGCTCCTAGCCTCCGAGCTTGACCAAATCGAAGACCTCTGAGATGAAGCTAACATCAAATATGCTGCATACCAGCAGGAGGTCGCTCGGGGCTACAACAAGCATGTTCGCATTCGCCCTTTCAACATCGATGATCTCGTCCTCCGTGAGGTTGTCCAAAAGAAGAACAAGAAGAAGTTCATGCCCAATTGGAAGGGTCCCTACCGTATTGTGGCCAAGGCTGGCTATGGGGCTTACAAGCTTGCCGAGATGGATGGCACGGCAGTGAGCAATCCGTGGAACGCTTCCAAGTTAAAGAAATTCTATGGTTAGGATCTTGTGTTTATCATTTTCACGACTATCGTGCCCACGGTAACTTTTTGTAATGCCCGGGGATTAAGATGTTAATGATAAGATCCTTTCTCCAGTTGTCATCTTTTTGTTTTCGCAAGTGATTACGCTCAGCTTATAAGCCCTAGCTCAATTACTACCGTTCGGTGGAACTACCCTACTCGGCAAAACAACTCGTAGCGTTCGGTGGAACGTATGATTGTGCCCGATGGAGCGGCGCTGACACGTATAAGCGTTCGGGGCGATGCCCCTGGTCTCAGGACCTACCTATCGAACTAGCTCGGGCTATTGCATCGATTATTCGCTCGGCGCGCACTGTCCTTGGGCTCTACTTTGAAATCAGAGGCTATTCCTCCTTAATTTCCAAGCGGAGCCGGGAAAACTTTTAACCTCTTATGCTTCGGTAGGGTGTCATTCGGTCATTGGCCCCCCGCCGAAGCAGGGGCTATCATTTATTACCAGTCTGAATGGTTACAATTTATCACTCACGAGAGCCATTACTTGTGAGAAAATTTCAGATGCAAACAATGAAAATATCGAACCAAAAATGAAAAGAGAAGACGGCATTCATTCATTACAAAAAAAAGAGGGGCTCGGCCCCGGAGATCACATGTTCAAATACATCACTTGGAATCTAAAAAAAAAAGGGGGGGATTCATCTGAAATTCTCCTAAGGGGGACTAAGCCTCTGCGTTGGTGACCGCAGGAGCCTGGTCCTGATTGCGAGCAGGAGGATCAGGGGCTCGGTCCTGATTGCCAGCAGGAGGATCGGCAGCATCCCCATTCTCGGCGCCATCCTCCCCAGGAGTCTCACCCCCGTCTTCATCAAAGGGCATCTCCGGGACCTCGGTCTCGGGCACGGGAGGGATGGAGGACCGAAGTGCAGAATAGGCCGGGACGGAGATGATGTCGTAGGCTTGGACGAAAGCTTGGGGCCAGCAATCGACACGACCGAGGAGATACCTCTTTCTGAAGGCCTTCTCCTCTTTGTCGTTGGCCTCTTTAGCGAACTTCCTCAGCGTCTCGTCCGCCCCCCGCTGGTAGCCGTTGGTATCAGCAGCAGCCATCATTTCGTCATACTGAAGATCCCTCTCGGCCTGTGCGGCCCTCTCCTCGGCAGCACTGACCTTGCTCTCAGTGGTCATGGCCCTCTCCTCGCTTCTTTCTGGAGGTGGCGGGCCTCCGCGAGCTGCTTTTCAAGCTCCTGGCCGTCGACAGCAAGGGCCTCGACACTCTTCTTCAGCTCCGCTTGGGCCTTCTGCTCGGCCTCGAGCTTCCTCTCCACCTCAGTCTTCTCAACGCCAAGGTTGTAAACCTTGTCGCCAAGGCCGACTGGCCAGCCTGCAAAAAAAAAATTCAAACTACGTGAGTAATAAACCGAAGACAAAGACTTGGTAAAATACGAAATGTGAAGTTGAAGTTTTTACCCTCACGATATGGGTGCAGAGCTCAGCGTAATTATCCGCCGTATTCTTCGGCACGGCCTTCATGTCCTTCGGCAAGGCGAGGGCCTTTAGCAGGGTCATCGCCATCTTTCGGCTCTCCCGAACGCTCGCGCTCCTTTTGACCGGCTCTCCATGCGATGTCTGGATGACCGGTACCCATGGCCCGTCCTTGTCGGCTTGAGAGAGCGAGGCCTCGGGTGTAAGGGAAGGGGACTGCTTGTCCTTCGGCGGGACCTCGGCCAGGGTTGTTCGGGGAGGGGGTGTTGGAAGCTCCGGGGCCTTTGGAGGGACCTCCTTGGCTCTTGCAGCAGTCTCGGTTACCCGAACCCTCTTCTGAGGACCTTCACCCTCGGCGGAGTGTCCAGGTTGGAGGGCAGCCGCCTTCTCGGCCTCTTGCCGCTTCCTCTCGGCCCTTTCCTTCTTTTGGGCCTCCCTCAGGGCAGAAGATCCGGCCATATCAGCCTCGGGGATGCTGCCTGCGATGGAAGCCTGGGGCGGATGGTGAGTGCTTCTCGGTACACGCTCCCGGCCGATGAGGTCGGCGCGTTGAATGTCGGGGTCGAAGAGGCGTATCCAGCACTCACCCGTCCTCCGCACAGGGCTTTTTCCTCTCTTCAAGAACCCTCTGTACGATGGCACGTAGCCGAGGATGGCGGGGGCAGTGCGGTTTTGGATACTGAAAATCTTTTCAATGACGTCGTCGTTTGCGTCTACGGCAAGCTTCTTCGTCACCTTCCTGCACACTGACGAAGCAAAACAAATACAGTTAAGGAAATGTATAGCAGAGCAAATACAGTTAAGAAAATGTGTGGCATGACAAATGCAAAGTATGAGTTCTCGGCTTACTAGGCCTCCCACGACGCCAGGGTACGGACCACCTAGACTCTTCCGCAGGGGCCTTTTCATAGTTCCCTTTCACTATGACCAACTCGCAGGCGTGCCTCTCCTAGTCCGAGAGTTGACCGATGAGGTGGGGGTACTCGGGGCGCCTCGAGAAGTAGTATCGACCGTAGCTTTTGCTCCGCGCCACGGTGTAAACCGCCATGAGGTCAGTCAGGCGGAAGGGGATGTTGTGCTGCTCGGATAACCTAACCACCGAGCATATAATGCGGAACGCGTTGGTGACCAGCTGGTGGGGAGCTAGTTCGTACACGTCCAAAAATTGCCGAAGCAGGCGAGGCATAGGAAAGGACAGCCCACCTTCGGTGATGGCCATCAGGGACACAGTCACCTGCCCTTCCACATAGTGAATCCTGTTGTCGGTGGGCCTTGCAATATCCACGTCTTCGGGGATGTTGTAATCCCTTCGGAACGCTACGAGCTTTTCCGTTGAGTCGTCGAAGTACATATCAATGTACTTGCACTTCCCGTGCTTGGGATTCGGCGGCGGGATCGACTCCCAGTCGCTTCCATACTCGACGCCCCCTTCGGCATCAGCCCCATCAGCGTCTTCGGGGGCTTGATCATGCTCCTCATCCCCGGCATCGTGGTGCGAGGAGCCTTCGTCGTCCACTGCTTGAACGCGGGGTCCCGATTGCGAGCCTCGACCCTCGGCCTGATGGACCGAGAACTCGTCCACCTCGACAACCTGGGCCGGCTCGGGCTCCTTAAACCAGGTCGTTACCCTATCGATCTCCATGACGTCGGAGTCCGAGGACCATCCCTCGGATAAGTTGGGGAGTTCGGACGGATCGACGGCGGGAGAAGATGGCCGCGGCTCCGAAGCCTCGGCAGGCCTCCCGCCCTCGGCGGATGGTTCTGGGACTTGCCCCTGCCCGGAAGTGGAGGCTTGAGCACCACTCTCGGCTCGCCTGGCTTCCTCTTCAAGTTCCATCCAACGTTCGGAGGTTATTGCTTGGAGGGGGGCTACGTTCAGTGGTGCTACACCGGCTTGTGGAGGGACAGAATGCACTCGGCTTCTATAATCCCTCCCGAGATTTCTGAGCTGCTCGCGGAAGAGGATGTCTTGGATGAAATTGCTGAACCGGTAGTCGGCGAGGACGTCGTCTGGGGATGAATCCGCAGAGTCTGAGCCCATCCAGGTGAAAACCTACAGTGCACGGGTGAAACAACCATCAGCAATATGCACAGGTTTGAGTTCAAGAAAATGCAAAGGGTTGAGCGTCGGCCCCTGCTGAGCTCCCCGCAGGGTGTTATCTATCCCGAGAGCCCGACCCATCTGCGAGCTCTCGGCGGGACCTAAAGGGAAATACGCGCTCGGATCACTCAAACATCTCTCGGTAGAAGACAGTGCATAGAAAGGGTAAGCGCTCGGAAGAACACGTTGAGTGTTCTTCAAGCCCAGAATCCGGCGGCCGTGCTCCACCGCACAAACCGCCGGAAAACTCTAACAGAACAGAAGCAAAAAGGCAAAAAAGTGAAACACTCCAAAACCCACCCAAAATGCAGCAAAAAATGCACGAAAAACTTCACAAAACAGAAGAAGAACACAATACCTCAGATTTGGGGGAAGATCTTGGCCTGAAGACGAGATTTCCACGAAGAAAACGGTTGAGCACGGCGGCGGATGGTGGCGGCGTGAAATCCCGGTGTTAGAGAAAGAGAGTAACGGTGACTCTCTCTCCCGCTCTCCGTGTATTTATAGGGGATAACCCCCCCTATTGAATAGATGCCATAATGACGCCGGCTCGGGAGGCGAAGGGTCACCCACTCAGATCGTGACACCTGTCCAGCGCGTTTGAACCGTTTGGGCGCGAATCCATATAACGGCGCTCGGACCAACCGTACGACGACACGTGCCATCTGCGCCATCACGCGTCACAGATTCTTGACCCGGCGTGTCAGAAGTCTTTTCACACCACTGTTTGATGTGACGTTTCGAGCCCTATCCATCCACGACCGCTCGGATAATGGGGACTCGGATCATCGGCGCCCTAACTGCCGGGCACTTCTCCGAATGCGTCCCTCGGACCACCTGCGACAAAAGTACCGAGCCCGCTTTCCCGACCGCCTTCCCCGATCAAATCAAGTCCCACAGTCGTATTCATTCGGCATGGGAAGTTGATGGGGCTATTGTAGCGGCCGGGTTCATGGGGGTCAGCAAAGGCCCCTCTCCGGGTGTGTAAGGGCAAAAAGGGTCATTGTCTCAGAATCTGCAAATCTAAATGCAGATCGATCCGCCTCGATGGTGCCGATCATGCGGTGCCCTCGGCGAGGAGCACAAATGTGCGGTTCTGGACGAATATAGATTTGAACGATGTCTGCCGAACGTTTTGGCGCCGAGGACATGGCATTCTCCGCTTGGTTCTCGAAATACCCTCGGGATCTCTGCCGAGCGACGTGCCGAGCGCCTAAGGGGCTGGGCCACACGTGTACCGAGTCGGTTGACCTCGGTAACGCAGGGGCTCGGATACATTTGGTTCGGTGGTGGCGTACCAGGCACGCTACACACTCCACGATGGAGCATTAAATGCGGCAGTCACCTACTCTGCCACCGCCGACTGCGGGAGCACGTGGGTGATGGGGAATGTCTCGAGACGATTTGACTACTTGAACCCACGTGCCGTGATGTCAGCCCAGACATGGCGTCTGTGGCAGGGATGAAGGTCACATCAACTGTTGTACGGGGATAAATCCACGTAACCCTGGATCACGTGCTTCCTTGGATTAACCCTAGATCTGCAAGACAGAAAAAGGGTTAGAGCACCTTTGCCTCTCGTTGGCAAAGGCCCTCCGATGCCTAAGTTAGTATCACGTACTTGAGAGTTCAAAGCACAACGCGTATGAAAGTAGGTTTCACAGCGTACCTTTTGTCATGGTTATTGCCTTGTATTTATAGGTGTAGACGTTCATCATCCTTGGCATCTCGTGCCCTTGGTTTCCTATTCTTTTTAGGAATCCTTCTCCTAATAGGACTTTCCTTTTAGGGGCAAGTCTCCACGTCCTGCTAGATTTCGTCTAGCAGGGGTCTTTGTTTCCATATAGGATTCTTCCCTATATGGAGTATACTCCTAATCACGTTAGGACTTCCCATATTAATCCCTTATTTCACGGGATTGCTCCTTATCTCATAAGGAGCCGTTGTAGAATATTCTGGAATGTCTCACCGCCCTTCTCGTGGCGGTGCCGTGCTATTCAAGCTATACACGTAGCCCTACCTAGCTCGGCCATACCAGGGGTATCCCTTTATGTCTTATGCCGAGCTAGTGCATCCTGATATATTAACTTATTTAATTATTCTGACCTTATTCATGGTCCGGGATCAGCTCGGCACAGGGCCCACGGACTCCCTATGTGGTGCCGAGCTATTCACCCTCTCGTGGTGATCGCCTTAGGCACGTGCTATGCCTAAAAGTAGGGTAATCAGATTTTACCCACTCCAATTGCTCCCCAGCTCTGCTACTGCTGTCATTCATCAGCGGTGCGCAGAGCTTCCATGATTCCAGATGCATCTTCTTGCACGCCTCCCCCTCACGTGGGGAACAAAGTTACTTTCGCATTAAATGCGAAATGACCCGTTGAGGGCTGGATAAGCCCAAAGGACGATTCCACTGACGTTTCACATACGTCACGTCCCATCTTTATGGGGTTTTGGGCGGGATAATGATTACTTTTCCCCCCTAAACCCTTCGAGTCTAGAAAATCCTTCTTCCTTCTTCACCGCTTCATTTCGACAGCAGCAAAGAAAAGAGAGAGAGAACGTCCCTTCCACCGCCATCAACGTCGCTCAAGTTTTCTGCAACAAAGCCATCTCCGATTTTCGCCGAAAAACATCCTCCCGTCGGAGAATATCACCCTAGGTTCATTCCTTATCACGTAAGTAGCCCCTTTCTAGTTCTCCATTTCTATTTCACGTTTGTCCCGTTCGCCGTTTCTCAGCGCTTGTTCATCTTCTTTCCTGGGTTTCAACTGTGAAACCCTAAATCCTTAGCGAGAATGGGCAGACATAGGGCTCTCCTAAGCACCCCCGCAAAAGTAATAGAATTCCATAGGAAATACGAAATTCCTGCCGACGTACAATTCCGGCTAAATAGGAGTGAAGATTTAGAGGAGCAAGGCCAGGACCAAGATAAGATTCACATTCCTCTGATCTTCATAGTCGAAGGTGGACTAAGATTTCCTTTACACCCGTTTTTTAGGGAGGTCTGCAGTAGGTGTCATCTTAACCCTATGCAACTCTGCCCCAACTTCGTTAGGGTAGTCATGGGCACAATCGCCCTTAATAGCCTGCTCGGCCTCCACCTCGACTGGTGGGACTTGCACTATCTCTACAGTGTAGTCCCTACGGTTGACAACAACTATTATTTCAAGGCCAGGGACCCCAACCAGAAGCTCATCACCGACCTGCCAAATTCCTCAAAGGGAGAGGCAGATGACTATCTCATAGTCACTGGCAACTGGGAGCCCAGAGATGCCGAGGGGAGGACTATTGGCTTTGCCTGCCCTACCACTCCAGGCCGACTGCGTTAGTACATCATACCCGAATAGTTTCCTTATTATTGTGTTTGCTCTTTCTTGAGACTATGATTGACTCTTTCTTCATCGTGTTATTTTGCAGCGGATAACCTTAATCACGGCGGTCGCTTGATCCACGGAAACCTCCACCGCGAGGATATCGCCAGGGCCCTCTACTTCGACGGTTTCGCACCAACTCCCGTTGGCCTTGGCCGTGCAGCTCACCTGCTACTGGGTTATACTCCATACTACTGGGGTAACATCAGAAGAGCTGGAGAGCCCAGAACGAGACATCCTTGGCCGCCATCTGCTCCACTGATCGTAACACGCCGACCAGCTGAACAAAGAACGTCTCGTGCCCGAAGAGGCCGAGCCACAAGAAGATCAGCGCGTTCCACTGCTCCAGAGAATCTTCAGCAGCAAATTACATTTGCCCACGTACCCGACATTCCAACTGCCATCCCCATCCTTACTCGTACCGACCAGGAAGCCAACACATCTGGGAGGGCGACAGTAGAGGAAGAAGGAGAAGAAGAAGGAGAAGGACTTGATTACCGTGCAGTCGTTCAATCCCTAACTGAGCAAGGCGCCCTTCTTGCCGACTCCGACGACTCGTCGGGTTACTCACCTTCTCCAGATAGAGGAGAGATGCCTCGCCAGTCGATCAACCTGTTGGACGAGCTAAACCTTGGCGGAGCTCCCCGTGCTCCGTCCGCTATCCGCGTCATCACTCCTTCTCACCTCCTATCCTCCTCTCTCCCCGAGAACCAGAGGGACAAGAGGCCGGTCGAGAGCCCTCAGCGTGACCAGCCCCCCCTGCAGAGGAGAAGGACTGGGGACATGAGCTTGAGCTCTAGCCAACCCCTCTCCAACTCTCCTCCTCTGGTATAACCCTGGTCCCCTTTGCTTGCTCGCCCCGATGGTACCTCTTTGAACATGATCGACAAAATTTCCTCTGTGGATGTCGCCTATGGCGTTTCCCGAGCTGCTCTTCTCCCCCTGGATATGGATAGGGAAAAGGGCAACTCCTACGACAGCCTCATGAAGTCCATTTTTCAATCCAGTGCCAAGGTAAGCAAAATTCCCTTCTACTCTTGTCTTACGCTTTTACCCTTCCACTTATCGGTTGTTTCGTACTTTGCAGATCATGCAAAAGGCGTCGGTTGGTTTGGAGAGGGCTAAAGACGCTGAGAAGGAACTGAAGAAGGAGCAAAAAAGGGCGGAGAGAGCCGAAAGAGAGAATGCCCAATACACTCAGTTGCTGAAAGATGCTCGGGAAGAGACCGAGGGACTGCGGAGGGCTAATGCCGAGCTAAGGGGGAAGGCTGAGGAGGTGGAGCGTGGACTTCGGCAACAACTTGCTGATGCAGAGGCCAAAGCTGAAGCCGAATATGATCGTGCTGTTGGCGTGATTACGGACAATTACAAGGCGCAGATGCCAGTTGTTCAAGATGCCGTCTGGGGTGCGGCCTGGCAGAGATGTCTTACCAAGCTAGGTGTGGATCCGTCTTCCCCACTCTGGGCCGACATGGAACTTCCCAGCGAAGTAGCTGCTGCCGAAGTCAACTCTGATGCTGGGGCTCAACCCACCTTAGAAGCTCAACCTGAGTCTACTACCGAGCTGACTCCGCCAGAGGAAACCATCACTGATCTTATTGTCCTAGGAGATGGTGCTGCCGCAGACCTTGGAGGTGACAATCCTGACCCTAACCTTGCCACCAATGCTGGCCAGCATGGTGAAGAGGCTTGATGCCTATTATATTCTTATTCTGTTACCATCTGAACTCCTATTCGTGACCCTGCGTGGTCTGTTCGGCCGTCTGTGGCCTCTTTAATATCTGATGCTGGTACTCTTTAAGTATTTTCGTACTTGTTATGCACTCGTATTTCTGCAAGTGTTTTCAAGCTTTCAAGTGTAAGCTTCTTCGTGCTACACTTTTTTCTTCATGCTAAGTGTTCAAGTGTCTTTTGAACTTTCCCAGACCTAAGTGTTTTCATACTTAGATAGTTACCAATATTCGTTGGAGTTTGTATATCTAAGTTTATTCATACTTAGAAATCATTGCAGTATTCGTTGCAGATCTAAGCTTTTCGTGCTCAGAAAGTTATTGCAATGTTCGTTGCAAATCTAAGTGTTTTTATACTTAGAGATTCTTGCAATATTCGTTGCACGTATCACTAAGTTTCTTCATACTTAGGATTTTGTTGTCGCAATATTCGTTGCAATTTTGCAATATACGTTTGCAAATCTAAGTCTTTTCATACTTGTAATTTTGTTGCTGCAATGTTTGTTGCGTATACAGACTATCTGCTCCCCAATAGGAATCCAGAGTGGAAGCAACTTGGGTTCATATTTAAACAACATCATAGTAAGGGAAAAATGAAATTTTTATTAATGAAGACAAAAATCTAAATAACTGTTGGTGATTTTATTCGTAATCCCAACAGATGTGAACTTATTCGCATTCACCTCTAAACCAAAAAAAAAAAGATGTGATTGTATTCGTAATCACATAAGCAGATCACTGGTAGAATTTTCTCAGGTTCTGGACATTCCACGGCCGTGGAACTGGATCTCCATCCAAGTCGGCCAAACGGTAGGCCCCGATGCCAGCAATTCCCACAATCTTGTATGGGCCCTCCCAGTTCGGTCCAAGTTTCCCATCTGAGGACACTTTGGTGTTAGCCAAGACTTTCCTCAAGACTAGGTCGCCCACCTTGAACTCTCTTGGTTGTACCTTTTTATTGTAGCTTCTTCGTAGCTGTTCTTGGTATGCTGCTAAGGTAATGAGTGCCCGCTCTCTTTTTTCTTCAGCGAGATCTAGCTGCTCGGCCAGGGCTCTATCGTTGCCCCCCGACTCTACAAGTGCAGTGCGAATGGTTGGCAAACCAATCTCCAAGGGAATCACTGCCTCTGTCCCATAAGCAAGGGAATATGGCGTCTCTCCCGTAGATCGCCGCGGGGTGGTTCTGTATGCCCAGAGCACGGCTGGTAGCTCATCGGGCCACTTTCCCTTTTTCTTCTCCAACCTTTTTTTGAGACTTTTTAAGATAGTCTTGTTTGAAGCTTCTGCTTGCCCATTGCTCTGCGGGTAAGCTGGGGTGCAGTAATAGTTCCTGATGCCGTACTGAGCACAAAAGGCTTTGAACTTCTTGCCGAACTGGGATCCATTATCCGAAATGATGGAGTAAGGTACTCCAAACCTTGTGATTATCTTGTTCCACACAAACCTTTCCACCATGGCTTCTGTGATTTTAGCAAGAGCTTCCCCCTCTATCCATTTAGTGAAGTAATCGGTGCCAATGAGTAGGAATTTTCGTTTTCCCGTTGCCATAGGGAGAGGACCCACGATATCCAATCCCCATTGAGCAAACGGCCATGGACTGGTTAGAGGCAATAGATCCTCCGCTAGGGCTCGGATGAGGGGAGAAAACCTCTGGCACTTCTCACAAGTTTTGACAAAAGCTTTTGCATCCTCCTGCATGTAGGGCCACCAATATCCCTGGGATATTGCTCGGTGGGCTATAGATCTGCCACCGGTGTGTCCCCCACAAGTTCCAGCATGGATTTCGTGGAGGAATTTCTGAACAAGGGCTGGGTGTATACATAACAAATATGGTCCAAGGAAAGACTTTCTATAAAGCTTACCTTCTGGAGAGAGCCAAAAGCGTGCGGATTTGGTCTTGATTTTGTGTGCTTCCCTCTTATCTTCTGGCAAGGTCCCATCTCGTAGGTATGCCACTATTGGGTCCATCCAGCTCGGCCCAAACTCTGTTTCCATCACGACTTCCACCGCTCGGCCAATGCTTGGTTCGCCCAGATAATCCACCGTCACTGTGCGGCGATACTCTGTCCTGATTGCCGATCCCAGGCAAGCCAGTGAGTCTGCGTGTGCATTCTGACCCGAGCTGATTTGCTGGATGTGGACTTTACAAAATTTATCAAGCAGATCTTTGGCTGCCTCTGAGTACGCGGCCATCTTCTCGCTTTTCGTAGCGTATTCTCCTGAAAGCTGGTTAACAACTAATTGTGAGTCACAAAATACTCGCAATTTGTTTACCTTTAGTTCTAGGGCACTCTTCAATCCCGCAATCAAGGCTTCATATTCTGCCACATTATTGGTGGCACTAAATCCCAGCCGCAGCGCTTGCTCCAGAACCAATCCTTCTGGAGAGAAAAGCACAACCCCTGCTCCAGATCCTTTGTTGCAGGCTGACCCATCTACGTAAAGCCTCCATTCGTCTGGTTCTGGATCGGCCATTCTCGTTGGCTGCTCGGGCTTTCTAGTTTGCTCCTTCTCGTGGAGAGGTGGTGGCGGTGGTGCCACTATTGGAGTAAACTCAGCTACGAAATCCGCTAGAATCTGCCCTTTGACTGCTGTTCTAGGCTGGTAATCAAGGTCAAACTGACTCAGTTCTATGGACCATTTGGATATCCTGCCAGAGAGATCTGCCTTTCTGAGCAAAGCTCTTAGTGGATACTCAGTGAATACGGTGATAGGGTGCTGCAAGAAGTAGTGGGGCAGCTTTCTTGATGCTATGACAATAGCGTATACCAATTTCTCCAACGGCAGGTAACGTGTCTCAGCATCCAACAGTGTTTTGCTTACGAAATAAACTGGGGCCTGCTCCGTCCCCTTTATTCGTAGGAGGACCGAGCTGACCGCACGATCAGATACGGCTAAGTATAATATTAACCGCTCCCCAGCTTCTGGAGTAGAGAGTAAGGGTGGTGATGATAAGTAGCTTTTTAACTCCTGGAAGGCCTGTTCCTGCTCGGCTCCCCATTCGTAGCCTTCTCTCTTCTTCAGAAGTTGAAAGAAAGGTTTGCAGCGGTCTGAGGATTTGCTGATGAAGCGATTTAGAGCTGCTGCCATCCCCGTTAGCCTTTGGACCTCCTTCGTGGTCTTTGGGCTTTGAAGGCTTTGCAGGGCCGTAATTTGATCTGGGTTAGCTTCAATCCCCCTTTTAGTTACTAAGTGCCCAAGAAACTTCCCCGAGCTGACCCCGAAGGCACATTTGGAAGCGTTTAGCTTAAGCTTGTATTCTCTTAGAATGTTGAAGGTTACCTTTAGATCGGCAAGGTGATCAGGCCTCAACTTGCTTTTGACTACCATATCGTCGATGTAGACCTCCATAGTCTTGCCGAGCTGTTCCTTGAACATCTTAGTAACCAGCCTCTGATAGGTTGCTCCAGCATTCCTCAGCCCAAACGGCATAACCTTGTAACAGTAGAGCCCTCTGGGGGAGATGAAGGACGTCTTCTCTTGATCGGGCTCGTACATAGCTATCTGATGGTATCCTCGATACGCGTCAAGAAAACTCATCCTTTCATAGCCTGATGTAGCATCCACAAGTTGATCAATTCTGGGAAGTGGGAAGCTGTCTTTGGGGCATGCTTTGTTGAGGCTGGTGAAATCCACACAGACCCTCCACTTCCCATTCTTCTTTTTTACTACCACTGTGTTGGCCAACCAATCTGGATAGCTCACTTCTCGTATGGCATCCGCTTCTAGTAGCCGTTCTACTTCCTCAATTACAGCGTCTGCGTGTTGTGGGGCCGACCTCCTCGCCTTCTGCACAACTGGCTTGTGCTGAGGGTCCACGTTCAAGTGGTGGCAAATGACTTCAGGATCTATCCCAGGCATTTCCTGGGGGGTCCAAGCAAATACGTCAACGTGGTTCTTAAGAAAAGTAACCAGATTTCTTTCCTCCAGCTCGGAGAGGGTCTCGCCGATCAGGAAATACTTCTCTGCATCGTCCTCCTGAATCTGTATCTTCTTCAGTCCCTCCACCATCTTCTTGGTGGGATCACCCCCGACATCCTCCAGAGTTGGTTGGTCTGGGACTTCAACCGTTTGGACTAGCTCGGCCTTTGGGGACTTTTTCAAGACCAGGGCAAAACACTGATCGGCCACCTTCTGATCGCCCCTGATGCATTCTATTCCGTCTGCCCCGGGGTACTTAATCTTTTGGTGGTAAGTTGAGGAGACCGCCCTCATCTTGTGCATCCATGTCCTCCCTATAATCACGTTATAGGAAGAAGGGATGTCCACCACAAGAAAATCAGTCTTCAATACTACCGATCCTGCTCGGACAGGTAGTGTGACCTTTCCCATAGGCCATACTGTTTGCGCGCTGAAGCCAACCAAGGGGACAAGACACTTTTGCAGCGAATTCGCCGGGAGTTCCATCTTCTTAAAGGTGTCGTAGTACATGATTTCTATGCTAGCCCCTTGATCCACAAGGATTTTTTCCGAGCGCGAATGACAGGCGCGTGGGACGCACGCCCTCGCTGCCTATAAATACCCAACTACAATTACCACCAAAGGGATGCCCTCTCTCCTCATTTACTACCCTCATAACTCTACTTCTCTCTCTAGATCTCCGATGCATTTCTTCCCTCCGGTGACTGACTTAACCGTCGGAGTGCCTTCCCGGACCACCACCTTCCGGGCTAGGCACTGACATGGTTATCTACGTGTGTAGGTTACCATCGCCGGCGGACAGCAAAGGCTCAGGAATCAACCGCCCTTTCCACCACTACCTATTCCACCCCAGAAGGTTCAGAGAGCTCACTCCAGCGAAGACACCCCCACAAATACATAATAAGAGACTTACCAAATTAGGTTCAATTGTAGATTCACACCCATTGGTTGAGTAATCATTATGCATAAACGATGGGTAATATGCGGATGAGTCTCGCCCAGTAAGTGACTCATAAGTTTCTTCATTCTCATTGACCGGATTGTTTGCTGCTAATTGCGGACATTTAGTTCTCATATGACCGGGTTCTCTACAGTAGCCACATTTTCTAACCTTTGGGAAAAAGTCCTTTGCCAAATTATGGCTCCCTTTACGCTTGATAATGGCGGGATCACCAATTCCAAAATGCATAGATGCAGCCTCTCCGTTGTTCTCTTCCCCCATTGTTCTTTTCTCCCCTCAACATGTGACATATAGAGCTCTTTCATTTTGAATGTTAACCTTGTGATTTCTTCTCTTGTCTCTTTATATCCATAGGTTAAGTGCGAAGCATAATAACACATTTCGACACATGCGCTTGACAATGCCCCATACCTTGTCGTTTGCGTCACCCATTCCGGCATGGGCGTGCTACCATCTAGACAGGAGGACTTAGCCATTTTGTCCACCTTTCTAAGATCAGACAAGAGGGAATTTCTCTCAAGTGTTCCATTTTCATTACTGATATCATATGACAACATGGTAATCCAACTGACTCAAATTTCAAACAAGAGCATTTCATTTTGCCATCAACTGGCTCAAAGTTAACAAACCATGTTGCATTCGGCTGTTGGTACCGAGATAAATAGTAAACACGTAAATCATCAATGACAACTTTATCCACTAGAAACAATGATTGCTCTTTTTGAATTTCTTTGCGAAATTTATAGAATATGGCCCGAGTAAATGTATCAGCTGCATGTTTTTCAATGCGTTTCATGGCTGTTCAAAGAACCGGTGTACTATTCTCACTTTTGACTTGTTCCTTAGCCTCGCTATGTCGAAGTCTTGCTAGAGCCCTATCATATGCTTGTACAAATTCAAAAAACCTTAGACGCAGTTTCAGGAATCGATTCAAGAATGCATTCATTTCCTCAACACGTTGTGTGCTTTTTGCTCCCGCAAAAAAAATCCCTCGCAAGTGTGCCTCTGCCCATTGGTGGTATTCACGTGGCCTCACCCAACAAAATTTTTTACAATTTGAAATAGCTAACCCATACCCTTTTTCTATTCGCTTTTGCTGATTGAATCTGGACTGGTGGGTTAATAGAAAAATAATCTAGTGTGTTGCACACATGGGTTTAATGCTATACTGAACCAATTAAAAAAAATTGGTATCTTGGAATGACAAACCCGGTTTTCCTGACCAAACCAAACCGTATATATTCATCTATCAGCAAACTAGAGCTACTTATTTGCTTCAAAATCCTTGAATGGGTCACTTTGTGTATAAAATATACGTACAAACAAATAATATATTCATATATTATTTCAAGTTTTCCCATGTTCTCCATTATTTTTGTGGTCTTAAAAGGCATAGATATACGTACAAACAAACAGAACTTTATTTATATTTTTTTCAAATTGAAAAAAATAGAGGATAGCAAGAAAGAGCTGAAACGCATGAAGAATTAGAAATGCAAGAAAGTTCAACAGCAGCAAAGTGATTATTACATTCAGAGCCTCAAAGATTTCTGTGATCTAGGAAGGAAGCAAAAAAAATAACTAATGCGCGTAAGCCAACAAAGTCTGCAAAATTATACTGCCCTAAACGAAATGGACGTGAAAAAAGTGATTGATTAGTCCTATACTCCAATGAAACTGTTTTCTATGATATAGAAATAAAAATGCCTTCTATTTGAGCTGAAACCATTGCTTGAGAGATAAACTTTAATTTCCTTTTTCTTCTTCTTGAGGATATGAATTTTAACCAAAATTAACTAAGTTTCTGTATAAAAAACTGTGTCCTCATCAATGATAATGAGTTGAGAGCTTTCAATTTATTTTCACAATGTTGTGTGATGCCTTCAACATATTACAAGATGCTCCACAAATCAGGTATGCATTTAGCGAAAGAGAGCATCTTTTACACCAACCAAGCTTATGACTCAACTAAATTGACAAGTGATTTACAACAATGGCAAAAACATTTTTCTCCTGCCAGAACGTTATGAATCTTTCACTTCTACATAGCTTTTAAAGATTACTTGCTACACTTCCATTGTAACAATTGGGTATGCTTTTGTTCTCCTTTAATTTCCATTGTAACAATTGGATATGCTTTTGTTCTGCCTGAACTTTTTAACCATGTAAGGAAATAACAGTGGCAAAACCTTTTTTTAACCATATAAGGAAATAAAAGTGTTTTGTAAACATGTCTTCTCAAAGTGTGTTTAATAAGAACGCTTTCTAATTTATTTTTTCGTGCCATTTTCGTGTATAAAGCATGTTCGCAAAAAACGTTTTTTAAAAGCGTGTTCACCAAACACGCTTTCAAGCTGGATTAGGATTAAGTTAAATTTTTGGGTTAATTCGTCTTAACAAACAACAGAAGCGTGTTTGCCAAACACATTTTCTAGAAAACATGATTTGTAACCACGACTTCACGTGGTTCGGGAATAAAGTTAAAAAAGCGTCGTTTTATTTAATTAAGTTATAAAAAAAACGCAAATCGGTTGGTTAATTAGCAAATTCTAAATGGGACTTTGTTGAATCCCGTGCCATTGAATTACTTCAACCAGTTTCCTCACCACATTGCCACCGGCTTAATTTGCATTTTTATCCGTGCCCGCAAATTGCTTATTCTGACGCTCAGTCACCCTCTCAGAGACTCTGGACTTGACACCCTTATTTGAGTTATTTCTGTCAAATAGGTGTTTAACATTATGATAATGATGTGTTAGTTTTTCTTTTGTTCAAACCAAAAGCTGTTACGCCATCTACCCAAATGTAGTAGTAATAGGTGTCTGGCATTATTTTATGGTATTGCAGGCATTTTTCTTATGCGAAATTTCTACTTATGAACGCCAGGAATTGTGTTCTAACCAAATTGCTTTCGATGGTGTACCAGTTCCAAACAGATACAGTGGAGACCGGGTGGAGCCGAAGTTAAAGCTTCACACTTGTTCAATCGCACCTTGTAGTTTAAAATCCAATTCTATGCCTTCCGACATGGTCATAGCCGTTCCACTGTACTCGGTGGTGCATCTCCTCTATAAGACTGCTCTACTATGAGCTGCATGCTTCGTGCAAGAGTGGCTCAAAAAGGTGAAATCCGAAAAAGTGCCTCAGCTAGTCGAAAAGTCCTAGTCACATAGATTTCTGTAGCCATTAAGGAAAGTTGTTATGAACATAGTTTGAACTGGCTCCATCCTACCTAGGTATGTGTGCGGGTTAGGGCAAATTCCTTATCAACCAGAACTGGGTGGGTTGGATATTTGTCACCCGTCACCAACCCGGCAGCCTCAGAAGCCAACAGGTCGACTGAGTTCTTATGCGGTTTCAAAATGCAGCTTAAGGTGGATTGGACGGGTGAAAGATTTCACATTGGAAAAAAATATTTAAAATCAGATAACAAAAAAGGAGAGCACAAGATTAACAAGGGTCATCTGTACAAGAGCAACAAACCATTCTTTCAATCATTGAGTGTTAGAGAGCAAGTTTAACAGTAAAGTAGACTAGATTTTAAATGTTTGACGGCAAGTACGTGTTATTTTTCAACACAATATGCAGCAGGTTGGGTTGGGTTCATGGTGGGTTGAGTAGATTTAACCCGCATTCAACCAATCCGCCACCACACAGCTTATCACCCACCCAACCCAACCTGGTCATACTTGTTTGTGCGGGGCGGCTCAGGTCGAGTCGGTTTGGCCAGTTTTTTTTACACCACTAGCCCCAGCTTACCTCTTTGAACGTTGTCAAAGAAGATGGGCCAAGCAAAATGTTTACGGAGATCGAGATTTGTCTTCTAGCTGCGCTATAAATTTACGTTTCTTACGAAGTGTACAGAAAATCCAGGTGTAACCTTTCTAGTGGCTCACTTTTCTATTGGTAACTAAAAGTGTACTATAGAGAAGGGTTGTGAGAGGACGTTGGATGGGCTGTTGGTTTCCAACCACTCTTGAATGCTTGCTATCCTGATTTCTCAAAATTGATGCTTCCGAACTGCTGTATTTTGCAAACCTAGACTAATGCAACGGTTCATCTGGTGTAATTGCTACTTCTCCTGTAAGCTCTTGGTTAAATTCCTCTTTGTTGAGCGCGTGTATGTGGCAAAATTTGTTTAAATGTCCTTGACTTGCTTAAAGGTTGAAGATGAATGGATGTGAGGAGAGCTTTACCATGAAATCTTTCTACTCCCTCCGTCCCAGAAAGAATGTCCAAAATTACTATTCACCACCCTCAAAAAATTATCTACATCTTGCAATTTATAATGCTGTAGACACCCCGATTTTGAACCCGGGATGCGCTCGAGCATTCCCGATGATGAAATGGACCAATCGTGGCTACCCGAGGCTTGAACAATGCTTGGAACTTGGCGAAACCACCCAAAAACCTCTTCAAAACAAACCCAAGCCTACACCATCTTCTAGTACATTCAAAACCCTCTTTATTGATGTATAATTCCCAATCCGTTTTGAAATGAGAGAGATGCACGAATGTTGCTAAAATGACTTGTTTTCCCGACCTTCTGAGGGTAAAATGGTCACATACTTGGATGTACAAATTATCTTGGGTTCAAACTACTTGGGTTAGAAAGTACACTCGACAAGCTTTCCAACGCTTCAAACCACGCACGAAACGGAGTTTGGTAGCACCCGGGGCGGCCCCGCAAAGTTTTACCTTTTGAGCAACAGCCTTGAGCGCTCAAGGCCCCAACCTTGAGCGCTCAAACCCTAAAAAAACACCTTGAGCGCTCAACTCTGATCCAGATCAGTTTTCTGCAGAGCATCTAATCATGATATTCTACTACAAGAGGAGCATCTACCTATGTTTTCTACTGCCTAAATACACTTCCTAGACCCTTGAACATCTCCTCAATCACCCCCCAAACCCAATTCAAAAATTAAACTCATTTCCCTCCCATTTCTCTCTCTATATAAACCTCTTCCACTCCCTCACTCACTCTCTGGGCTGCCCCTACTGCCATTTTCTCCCTCCACCAGAGCATATGCACTATACCAGTCCACAATCAACCCATTAATTTCATCCCTTCAAGTTCCTTCAAACAAACCCACTTGATTACATCAAGAACATGGCCATTTAGCTTCAAGTGCACCCTCCTCTTGGCTGATTTTCATACTCTTCCAGTCATCAAAACTCACTTCTCACACCCACAACTCAGTCCCAACTCACCAAACTCATCCAAGCTTCTTCTACCATCAAAATCCATTTCTATGAAGCCAAAATCATCTTTTTGCTTACAAATACACTTTCATCCTACATCATATTGAACCAATCAGGTCTCTCAATCACTCAAACACACTCTAAACTCATTGTTCTACACCATCATCTAATCAAAAGCCAAGTTACAAGCCTTGATCAAGCCAAAAGGTAGTTAAAACCATGTGAAAATCACTGTTTTGGTCTTGCTGAGGGAGACCAGTGGGCTCATTCAAGTTCCTCATACTTGAAATGAGCCTACAAGGTCTGAAAAGTATCAAGAAAAGCATTTTTAAAACCTGTTATTTTGGTAGGATTGAGCGCTCAATCTGTTTTCTAACAGCTTACAAATCTTGTTCTGCTTTGATGACGAATCATGGTTTAGCGTGCATAATAGTGTGTGTGAGTGAGTATTTTATCAACATCAGTCTGATTATCCCCTGCTCATCTCTCATACATCATCCAAGTTGATTTCAACAACATTATTTACTTGTAAAAGCTTTCGAAGTTCATGTTTCTGTCCAGTTTTGGTAAGCAAACCATAATCATTGAGTTGGGGTTGTATGAATGTTCAAAGTCATAAAATAGCAGAATTTGGCGATCTGGGAAGGGCTTGAGCGCTCAAGGCATTAACCTTGAGCGCTCAAGGTCATGCTTGAGCACTCGCACCCCAACAGAAAGTCAGTCATAATGTTTCACTCCGAACTCCGTTTTGGGCGTATTATATATCAAAACGTAGATAATTTAAAGGGCTACAACTTTGTAGTTTCATGTTCTTCTCATTTCTATATAAAAACCCTCCAAAACATGCAAATAGTGTCGGAAAGACAAATAATTTTGTTCAAAATGGTGTTTTAAGTTCTATTTTTCTCCTTCATTGACATTTTCCTTATTTATACCATTCTGTCATCGCATTGTACACTTCACACAAGCATCCACCATCACTTAGTTTGTGTTTTAATATTCATTTACGTGTTTGTCATCCCCGTATCCCCCATTTCGTGTTTAAAATTAAATTTCAAACATTTCCAAAATCCCACAAAATGTTGAGTAGAGACCGGTTCACGGACTGGGCGAGAGGGGTGCCGTAAAACCCTTCCCCTCTCGTAACCAAACCCCCGAATCCGAGAAATCTTTGATTCCGCCATGATCAGTGAAATCTTTTTTTCAAATGGGCAAACGAGTCATGTTTTTATCGGTTTCTCGGGTTCGGACCTCAAATCCGGGTGGCGACTCTAACAATCACAATCTTTTCGAACGCAAAACCGAACCATTTCCGCGGGCCGTCCACAAATGCTTTTTGTGATTTAAAAAACATTGTTTAATAGAATTAAGTGAGATCTATCAATCGAGATCCATATTGCATACGTAAATCATTATATGTTGAAAAATATAGATAATCTTTTGAGAGGTGTGAACAGTGATTTTGGACATCCTTTTCGGGACGGAGGGAGTAATATATTTTGGGTTTTATGCTTGTCTTTTAACTGTTTACATGAGGAGCCAGATTTGTAATTTTGTTACTGTAATTCAGTTCTTATGAGTGTTTCACCTGGGTTTTTGGCCCGTCTTTCTAGCATAGATTCATTAGTCTCTCTCGCTCTCGGTATTGTAGCCCCTCTCTTTTTCATGCTCTTGTTCTGCAGTTGGGTCATTCCCAAAACACGTAGGGAAGAAAAAAGAACGATGTGTAGCCTTCGCATATTATAGCTGTACCACCCATGGTTATAACATCCACCTAGTTCAAACTCCAAAGAGATGCATCTTACTCAAAAGCTGCAGCAGAATGTCCTATTATCTCATTGCATTTTGTGCGTGTTTCCCTTTTCATAGAGGTAGTTAGGATCTTCATTGGTGATTCTACCTGTTAATTTATTTTGGAAAGTAACTCTGATTTTCTCCTTGTTGCGTGTGACTGGGATGGTTGGGAACAATCCCTTTGGTGGATACGTGATATGCACCTTTTAGTCTGACCTTTTCCTACTGCTTTTCCATGCAGATATATCATGCCAATAATAAGATTAGACTGTTCAATTTGCAATCTCTGATAAAGACTTGGTTAATGGCAAAACCCGGGAGTGTCTCTACATCCGAGGTGAAAGGCAATGATACCGGTTCTTTACAATCTTTCATAACTGAAATTTCTGAAGAAGAAAGCTTCCACCTGCACTCTGGGATAATGAAAGCAGCTCGTAAGGTTGTGCTAGATGAGATTATCCGCCACATAATTGCAGAATGTGTTTCTGTGAAGAAAGCCCACAGGCATATGAGGCTTGAAGTGGTCAATGAGAGTACCAGAATTTGCTTGCTGGATAGCGGAACGGTATGTAATCTAGTTTCGAAAATCTGGGTAATGATTTGTTTTTCTTTGTTGTCTCATACATCTCTATGTGGTTTGAACAGTCTGAATATTGTGAAACGAGAAAGGACACAATTGCTTTGGAGATTAGGCTGTCAGAATCTAGTGATGTTTCTAATCGGAAATGCCCCACTGATGGAAGTAGGACACAGTCTCCAGCAAGCATGAAGTCTATTGGAAGCTATCATAACTTTTGTAGTGCATATGCATGTGTCTGCAAATTAGTGTTTGATTCTTGCATGCAAGTCTTGTGGAATGCAGTTTCTTATGATCCTATAGTGGAGTATTCCACTTCCTGGAGAAAGAGAATTCGATGGTCTAGTGTTTCTACCGCTGTTGAGAATTTACACTTAAAATTTGTAAGCTGTTTTTATTCTTGCTGTTCTTTTCCGCTGGTTTTTCATGTTTGTGTTTGTGTGTGCTTGTTACATGATGCAAGTCCCAATGGGTTTACAGTTAAGATCAGAAGAGGAATCTTCTGTTGTGGAGCTTGATTGCCCACCTGGTTTCGAATCAGCGAGAATGGCCCCAGAAATTTATCCGCATTCACCCGCAAGTTCTGCATCATTTTTTGGTGGAGAAAAGTAATTTGAACTGAGCCCGCTGAATTATGAAGACATGAATTACATCTTGGAAAGTGTGGAGGATGATCTCCACTCGTCTGCAAAGCTGTCTTTGGTTGACTATTTTGTACCTTTTATCAAGGAAGAAGCAAAGAAAGTAGTTCATTCTTTAGGTTGTGGCAAATTGAAGGAGGTATGCTATACAAGTTATTTTTAGTTTACTGAATTAGTGAATTGAAGTAATTGTTTGTTTCTTTAAAGCATCCTCCTTGTAACCATTGGTTGCTCTTTCTGATTAATTGGATGGTAGTGCAATAATTTTTCAATTTGTAGCTCAGTGTCATTACGAATAGATTTCTGTTTGTCTGCAGGTAACCTTTGGCCCTTCTGTTCAGTTCAGTCATGTATGTGGCCTTGATTCGAAGATGATTTCATCCAATGATTCCCAGTCTCCATTACAATATGCTGAACCTTTTGACGAGGACCCTGTTTCTGTGCATAAAAGTTCATTGTCTAAATTTTTATCAAATGCATTTGCAACAATGAACGTGGATGTAGAAAGTACCGTCACTGATGAAGAAGGTGCCACGCCCTCCTGGATTTGAGGACAATTTTAGAGGTGTTGTTCCATCAAGGATAGAAAAAATCTAACCATCAAGGTCAAATGAACGTATTCCTATGATTGCAAGTTATGTTGTGATGGCAATGTTCCGGCAGAAGTTACATGATGATGTGCTGAGAGACTGGAAACCCTTGTTTGCTGACCACTGTCTTCATGAATTTCTAATATCATTGTCCTCCTCGAAGAAATACATGAATTTCAATGCTAGTGAGGTAATTTTTTGGTTTGATTTATTTAATTATTTAAACTTTTCAAAGTTTCTTCAGTTACTTAAGTATAATTTCAAATATTTTTGGATTGCTTACCATTGAATCTCAATGGATCTGATCATGCCTTTGTTCCAGGAAAGAGGGGTTACGAAGAGTAAACAGAAAACCGATAGCGCTGCCGATAGACTGGACAAACTTGGGGATACATCAACGAAAGATAACATGTCAGTCGCTTCAGAGGTACCATTGGTGTCTGGGAAATATACGTATTACCAATGTTATGAGAGAGAATAAAAGTGTATAGAGTGTTAATGAACCCTAACACAAGAGAGCTTTATTTATATTATCACGTGACACGTTACACAACATAACTAAGCAATGTGGGACAAATACATATAAACTATTCTAACAATCTTCGTCGGACCTATGATCTTCATCAGGAATTTTTCTCTTTGTCCATGGGTGAGCAATCTTTGGAAACTCATTATGCTAAGTTTTATGGTCTTTGTGAGGAGATCAAGATTACTCAACCTATTTCTGTTGATATTCAAGTTATGGAGCGCCAGCGACAGTCTTTGTTTGTTGCTCGGTTTCTATCCAGCCTGCCTTCCCCTATCTATGATTCAGTCCGGTCTTAGATTTTGGGAGAACGTACATTACCATCTCTTGGTGAGGTTTTTAGTCGTATTCTCTAGGCCACTATTTCTGATATTGGTTCTATGACTGCTTCTCAGTTGCCTTCTGACCGTTCAGCTTTAGTCACTACAGTTTCTCATGGTGGTTATCCTCGTAGTGGCCCAACATCAGGGGGAGTTGGTCGTAGTGGTTCTAGTCGTGATTCGGGCCGTGGTGATTCTAGTCGTGGTGGTTATAGTCGTGACACTAGCCGAGGTTCTAGTCGTGATTCTGGCCGTGGAGGTCGTGCACCAGGAGGAGGTGGTCAAGGCCGTGGGAAAGTGCCTCGACACTGCACTTGGTGCAATGCTAATAATCATACTATCGACTATTGTTGGGATCTTCATGGTTGGCCTTCTGCCCACCAGGTCACAGTTTCCGAGGATGATGGTTCACAGGTTTCTTCCAGCAGCGCCCTCGTGTAGTTACCATTCTAGAGGATGAGTATCAGCAGTTTCAACACTACCATTCTACTCAGACTTCTGCCTCCACTGCTACGCTCGCTCAGAAAGGTCCCCCTTCTGCTTACCTTGCCTCTCATACCCCTTGGGTCATTGATTCTGGTACTTCCGATCATATGACTGATGTCTCTATTGTCTTGTCTGATTGTCATCCTTATGGGACCTCTTCTCGTGTTACATTGGTTGATGGTTCTACCACACAGATTGCTGATTTGGGTTCTGTTACTTTAAATTCATCTTTGTCCTTAGATACTGTTTTACATGTTCCTCGCTTTCCCTTTAGCCTTTTGTCCATTAGTAAGATTACTAAAGCTTTAAACTGTTCAGTGACCTTTCCTAATTCTTGTGTCTTTCAAGATCTCAAAACGGGGAGGAAGATTGGAGGTGGAGTTGAACGTGGTGGCCTATACTATTTTTTGGATGGCGAGCAGTCTACCTCTGTTGCATTTCAATCCACAGTTTCACCTTTCCAGTATCATCGTCGTCTCGGACATCCATCTCTTCAGAACCTTAAACGGAAGGTCCCGTCATGTCGTCGTGTTGAGTCACTTTCATGTGAAGTGTGTGAGTTTAGTAAACATCGTCGTGTGTCTTTTTCCCCTAGGGAAGAACGTCGTGTGTCGAGTCCTTTTCACTTAGTACATTCAGATATTTGGGGTCCTATGCGTGTTCCGTCACGGTCTCACTTTCAGTATTTTGTGGTATTTGTGGATGATTACTCTCGGGCTACTTATATTTATCTTATGCAAAAACGTTTCGAGTTGTACTCCATTTTTAAATCGTTTTATCAGGAAACAAAAACACAATTTGGTGTGGATATTCGCATTTTTCGTTCTGATAATGCTCGTGAATATTTTCATAATGCTTTATCACAATTTTTGGATGAACATGAGATTTTACATCAGTCCTCTTGCACTCGAACTCCACAACAAAATGGAGTTGCTGAACGCAAATTGGGACACATTTTAACAGTCACTCGTGCTCTCTTATTTCAAATGAATGTCCCAAAATCGTATTGGAGTGATGCAGTTCTTGCTACTGGTTACCTTATTAATAGGATGTCATCTACTGTTTTAGGGGGTTAAATACCATATACTTTATTATGTCCTGATCGTCCACTGTATTCTGTTCCTCCTAAGGTTTTCGGGTGCACATATTATGTTTATGAACTGGACTCTGACTGGGATAAACTTGATCTGCGGTCCATCAAGTGTGTGTTTCTAGGTTATTCCCGTACTCAAAAGGGATATAAGTGTTATTCTTCAACCTTTCGTCGTCAGCTTGTATCTGCTGATGTTACTTTTCATGAGTCTGTCCCGTATTTTGCTAGTCAGACTACACCATGCACCTGGATTACACTTTTAAGCACCTGGATTGGTCAAATCCAGGCGCCCAGAAGGAGTTCAGGCGCCTGGATTCCATAGTCCAGATGCCTGGAAATGCACAGTCCAGGCGCCTGGATATCAGTCCAGGTTGAGTGTAGTTTAAGTTGATAGTGGGCGGGAACGATATCTTGGGGGGATTTTCTTGTAGAATTAGTTGGAGTGGGGTGTGAGGGAGATGATTAGCTCTATATCTCACCCCCTAGGTGAACCCTCACCCTTTCAAAAGGTTCAAGAGGCTCATTTTTGAGCTCTTACTTGCCTATAAAAGCCACCCCTCCCCTTCATTTTGAGGGGTTAGAAATCTGATCAATTCACTGGTTGGTACTCTGCAAAAACCACTCCAGAAATTCCAGCTCCTTTCACCACCCCTCAAAACCCATTTCAACCTCAAAAATCATCTCTTTATTTCATCAATCCATTCATCTACACACTCTCATCAACCAAACTCCATCAAAGCTTCCACAAACCACCCCTTATACCTCTGAAAAATAAAAAATCAGAAGCTACATTCTTACCAAACCTACTCAAAAAACCATTTCAAGTTTTTTATCAAGCCAAAAGGGTAGTTTTTCTACCAATGTGTTCAAGAAGGCCCTGAAGGGGACTCAATCAAGCTCTCATTGGTCATCTATACCAGTAGAGGGTTTGAGAGAGGTTTAAAAATCATCAAAAGAAGAAATCAGTTTGTGAATCAGAGCCCAATCTAGGCGCCTGGATCATCACCTTCCAGGCGCCAGCATTGAGTCCACGCGCCTGGATTCACCCCATGCAGGCGCCTGGATCCCCTTTTCCCTTATCATGTTTTCTGTTTTCTTTCACATCTTGATCAGTTTTGGTACATCATTTACATGCCTTGATCTATAGTTCTTTACATTTCATGTTCTGATCTTCTTTTAGATGCTTATTTAAAGTTTTTTGAGCTTGCAATCATGCTTTAAAAGAGGATTTCATAAGAAAGAATTGGTTAAATAGGCTTATGTGTCATTCTTGAGTTCTGATCATTTAGTTTTTAAGGTGTCAATTTGAAATTTCATATGATGCTTAAGCATATCCACTCACAAGTGTCCAAAATGAGCATAATCAATGTATTATTGTTGCATTTTAGTACCCTCTCATTGTATTTGAGTCACATTTACGTTTCAAGCCTGTTACTGTGTTGCCAAACATCTTCTAGAATGCATATGAAGTTGATCAAAATATTGCATTTAGTGATTCTTGTGAGAAATGCAATTCTGAGTTTTCTGTTTGGAAGGCAATCCAGGCGCCTGGATTGACCCTTTCCAGGCGCCTGGACGTGCCTGGATTTGTTTGATCCAGGTGCCCAGATTGCAATCCAGGTGTGATGATTTAGGCATGTGTGATCATTTTCTGGGGTATCTCAAGGCAGTTTGGGGGTTATTTAGTGTAATTTCAGTATCTCGTATGCATAAATCATTCACTCACAACACTTTGCACAGGCATTCACTCACATTTCATTGATATTTTTGATGTATTTGCTATGCTCTCACATGAATTTGAGTTTGAAGTCCATTTAAATAGCATTTTCAAAATCTTCTAAGCATTTAGTAAAGACCGGTGGTCACACCGGGCGAGAGGGGTGCTTTAAATTCCTTCCCCTCTCGTAACCTAGCTCCCGGACCCGAGAAATCTCATTTTGCAAGTCCAGTAAAAATATTTACCATATCAAGGGCAAAAGAGTCATTTCATTTTCTTAATGGTTTCTCGGGTATGATCCTCAAATCCGGGTGGCGACTCCTATCAACCAATCAAATCGTTTTCCAAATCAAACCGCAATCAATTTTCGTGGGCGTCGCGCTCCCGCGGGGTGTTCACATGCTACTTATCATCCTATTGCTCAGTTTGTTTCGTATGAACATCTGTCTCCATCCCTTCGTGCTTTTGCTACTTCTGTGTCTTCTGTTTATGTCCCTAACACTGTTCAGGAAGCCTTGTCTATTTCTGAGTGGCGGACAGCTATGGAGGAGGAGATGTCTGCTCTTCATAGCAATAATACTTGGACGTTGGTCCCTCTTCCTCCTGGAAAGACTACTGTTGGGTGTCGCTGGGTGTTCACTGTGAAATATCATCCTGATGGGACTGTTGAGTGTTACAAAGCTCATCTTGTAGCAACACCTAGACTTATGGTGTCGATTATGCAGAGATGTTTTCACCCATTGCCAAGCTTGGCTCTTTTCGCCTTCTTATCTCTCTTGCTGCCAATCTTGGTTGGCCCTTATTTCAGTTGGATGTCAAGAATGCTTTCTTGCATGAGGATCTTGTTGAGGAGGTTTATATGGAGCAACCACCGGGGTTTGTTGCTTAGGGGGCATCTTCTCAAGTATGCCGTCTTCGGAAAGCTCTTTATGGGCTTAAACAATCCTCGAGGGCTTGGTTTGGGAAGTTTAGTGATGTTGTCTTGCGATTTGGCTTGAAGCGCTGTCATTCTGATCATTCTGTTTTTTCTCTCACATCTGACCGATGGAAAATATTATTGATTGTCTATGTAGACGAAATCATTATTACTGGTGATGATCAGAAAGGTATTGATGAGTTGAAGCTTTTCCTACAACATCAGTTTCATACCAAAGACTTAGGCAAATTGAGATATTTCTTGGGTATCGAGGTAGCGCGGTCTAAGGATGGTGTTAATCTATCGCAGCGGAAATATGTGTTGGATATTTTAGATGAGACGGGTTTACTGGGGTCAAAGCCTGTTGAGACTCCTATGGACCCTAATGTCAAACTGTGTGTTGATCAGGGGGAGTTGCTTTCTAGTCCTAATCAGTATCGTCGCTTGGTTGGGAAGTTGAGTTATCTTAACGTTGTAGACACCCTAAAATAAGACGTTCACGTACATTTTAATCCCCGATGATGAAAAGAAATATCCGGATGGCCTCTCGGATTGAAATTCTCCAAGTCAACAAAGTCAACAGTACCGTACGGTACTCATCTTTCATGCACGGTACAGCCTCAATCACGTACGACAACCTTTTTGAACTTTGGCGGTGGAGGAGTGCCGCACGGCACAGTTTGTGTGCCGTACGGCACTGTCATTTGTCAAACAGCTTTTGCAGAGTTCCAGCAGCTCAAAATGTTGACAATTTGTTCCTTTGCTCATCATGGTTTCATGTAAGAGTAAGAGGCTATGAAATAGCCATGATCCTTTGTGTGGGGAGAAAGAAAACTTGGTAATCACGTTCACCCATCCCCTATATAAGCTGATCAATTCCAACGGAAATGGCATGGAAAAATTGTGAAGAAAACCATGAAACTCCACTCATAAACCCCTGTCAAAACACCTTCTCTATTATAAGCCATCCTCTTTACTATCCATAATCCTCCAGGAACCAATCCAATCCTCTTTTCCAAAGCAAACCTCATCGGAAATTCAATTCCCCTGTTTTCGGTCCAAAGCCGTGAGGTTCATATTCAAAATTTGTCCAAGTTCCAGCTATCAATCATCGTAGCCACAGTACCAGAGTGAAGTTGGAGTCCAGAGGAGGTCCAAGCCACGCTCAAAGGATCAAGAAAGGGTTTCGATTCGAGAGTTTCAAACCGAAGGTATAATCCCATTTCGCCAAAACTCTTAGCTTTGGTACCCTGAGGGGTGGGGTACCAAGTGTGGAATGATCTCCTATATCTCCTCCACACTTGGTATGCCCATGTTACATCAAAATCAGTTTGATTTCGTACCTCTCGGTCGTGTCGTACGGTGAAAATCTCGCCTCGTACGGGGTGATTCAGTGAGGAGGAACATTCCCATTTGAACACATCAATTTCCTATAAAAATTAATCTGTTTTCAATTAAGTTTCATGCCTTGTATGTGCCTTTATTTCATTCTTTTCGAAAATCAAAGTTTTGAACTGTTTGTAAAGGAAACTGTGCCGCACGACATTCCTCCTGTACCGCACGGTACACTTGGAGTGCTGTACGGCACTCATTTGAAAATTTGACCGTTGGAATAACGAACAGTGCCGTACGACACACTTTTGTAAAATCTAAAATTTTGAAATATTTCCTTTACAAAACAGTTTGAACCCTTGGTGTGTTATTTGGATTATTTGATTTGCATGTTGCTTATTTTCACTATTATCATCTGCTTTGTTTGATAAACTGTTTATTTGAATAAAGTTCGGCATTAAAAATTTTTCTAAAAATCCCACAAATGTTTAGTAAAGACCGATTTTTAATCGGGCGAGCGGGGTGCATTAAAACGCTTCCCCGTTCGTAACCTGGCCTCCCGAATCCAAAACGAATCTCTGGTTTCCAAATTGTTTTCTAAATCGTTTTCCAAATCATTTCCAAAATGGTTTCTCGGGTCCTAAAATATTTTCCAAAAACTCGGGTGGCGACTCTATTTTCAAAACATTATTTTCAAATAACACCGGTGGAAATCAACTGTCCACAAAATGGCGACTCCGCTGGAGATTCTCAAATTAATCTCTAATTTGGTGTTTTTATACTTTTGAACTTCCCGAAAGCTTGTCAAAACGAAAATGCCTTGCGCTATCGCAAGGAAGGAATGGCGGACTAACAGGGCCTCTCCCGGCCATCCTGACTGGAGCTTTTTGGGTTGATTGTATGTATAAAGATATTAAAAAAGTGATTAATTTGGAGAGCCAAACTTGAAAAACAATTTTATTGCTGAACTTTTGCATTACGTGCATCGATGTTGGATAAACGCCGCTGCTGCGTCTTGGTTACCCTACCTAGTTCACTGATGTTAGGACATCCCCGGATGCTCAGCAACCCTGGACCATGATGAGTCAGCCTGCTGCTTGACCTTTACCATGCAGTACACTTGGCACTGGGAGGCAAATATTGGCTCTAGTCTGGGAGACCCCCTAAACCAAAATCGGCCTTTGCATATAGTTAACCTAGAACCTTCCAACCTAGGACAGGGACCCACAGGTTAGGATTATGTGATATATCCTGTTAACTGCTTACTACTTATTGTTTGCATGTTCATGATAGTTCTTCACCCTAGGTTGTCACATCCCCTCCACAGTAATAAGAAGGATTATCCCAATAATCAAATGCTCTGTTGAATAAACAAACTCCCTTTTTTCAAATAAAGTGCTGCAATTGGCTCTCTTCCTCCCAATAATTAGAATGTTGTATTTCTTTTATCAGAGTCTGTAACCGAAAATGAGTAACCAATCCGAAAGCAAGAAACTCAAGTCCACCTTTGCCATCCATCATGGTGCACCGGTGTGGATACTTGAAGAAGTGAGAAATGAAGAGATCAAAAATGAAACTCCAGACAAAGACAAGCTTGAAGAATTACTTCACCAGCTAGCCATGTCTGACCAACCAGGCTTAACCCTCCAATGGCACGACTCTGAGAACGTGAATGGTCAAAGTTGGGAATTCCACCTCCCCAAAGATGATGAACCCAAGAATATCCCCGACAAATCATTGTCAGGGTAGGGCAAGAAAGTGATGATGAAGATATAGACATCATGCCGCCAGTCATATACTTCCAGCCAGACGGCACACCAGTCTACTACTTTCAAGATCCGGTGACAGGACACAAGTACTGGGATGAGTGTGACTGTGAAGCCTACTATGAAGAATGTATCCTTCTAAATGATGGCCTGTCTCCCAAACAGCTCAAGAAAATGTATGCTCTGGAGAACCAACCAAAGCAGCCAGAGCCAAGCAAAGAAGCAAAGCAAGAGGAACCAAGTCAGGAATGCTCCCCCAGTAAATCCAGCAACTAAGTCAGATCAAGAATCAACAGCAAGCCAGTTGTCAGCAGATCTAGCCTACAGGGCCTTTTGGGACTGTCAAGTCTATCTTTTGTAGCTCAAGTCAGCTTGGGCTTTATCGAGTCTGTACTTTGCTTTATCAAGTCAGTTTGTATTTTTTTTTTTACGTCAGTTGAGTCAGTTTGTACTTCAGCTATGTTGAATTTCCCGTTGTTTGAGGGAGGGAGCCAGTCGTAGTCCCAAACTACATTACGACCTGATTCCTCCGAAATGGGGATACGTAGGCAACCCCTAAAAAGGTTCGGCCTTTGTTTTGCAAAAATCTTTCAAATAAAATGGGAATTCAAATATATCCAACAGAGCACTGAAAATTGGGGCAATCCTTTCTAAGACTGGTTTCTATAGATATTGCATTGCACATCATGCGTCATTCTTTCATTTGTACATAAATCCCTCTTTAAAAAAGCATGCACATAGCATTTTTCGCACCAGTCACTAAGTTAATTTTGTTTCCACTATCAGTTTTAGTCATTGGTAAGAGCGAGAAAAACACTATACCTAGTTAGACTAGAACTCCCAAACAGCGATTAATTCAAACTGAGTAAAAAACGGTACAGTCAGATTCATCAGGCCCTGCAGATATGTCAAACAAGAATGAAATTGAAGCTCTCAAGCTAGCCTTGGAAGAACAGCGGGAACACAGTGATAGTCGGATGGCTGAAATGTTACTTCTAATACAAGGACTGGCCCTTCAGAACAGGCCACCAGAAGGTCCAAAGCAGCAACCGCCGCCGAATCCACCTCCGCAAGAAAATCCAAATTTGGAAACAATGATGGCGAAAGTCGCCAAACTCGAAGAATCAGTCCAGAAACAAGAGAAAGTGGCTGCCACAGGTGTCAACATGGACAAGTTGTGTCTATTTCCCAACGCCAAACTCCTGGAAGGATTCAAACCAATAGCCTGGGAAAAATTCGATGGAAGTGGAGATCCAAAAGCTCACTGCAAACATACGTGGGCATTCTGTCCGTGTATAACATTGAGAAGAACGCCATGGGTCAAATGTTTCAGCAGACTCTGACAGGACCGACACTACATTGGTTTCTTAATCTAGACATTTCAAAGAAAGGAAGCTGGGAGGATATTGGGGCAGCCTTCATGGCCCAATACAATTACAACATTCAGCTCGAGATGACCATTCGAGAGTTGGACGCAACCAAGATGGGAGCAAACGAGTCCTTTGCTAACTTCATCAAAAGATGGAGAGGAAAAGCATCTCAGATGATAGATAGACCCTCAGATAAAGAGCAGATGAGAATCATCACAAAGAATTTGGCGCCCGATTTTGCAAAGCACTTGGTAGTTTTTCAAACCATCGCCGACTTCAAGACTTTTTACGAAGCCGGCCTTGCAGTTGAAGATGCACTTAGAACTGGTATATTTGAGAAAGGAGAATCCGCCAAGCCCAAACGAGTTTACTCTGGCAACAACAATACCCTGTTCGGAACCAACCAATACAACCATGCCCAGACCAGTTCCTCAAACTCTAAGCCAACCAAAACTGAGCCCATTAACCAGATAGTAACCCAGCCAACCCGGCAAGTGAGAAATTTCTACCAATTCCCTTTTTCCTTAACCACGGTCTACTAAAAGCTCCTTGAAAGAGATGCCATCAAACCACTTGAGCCCCGCGAGCCCCTAAAATACTTCCATCAAATCATAATCCAAACGCCTTCTGTTCCTACCACCAAATGCCCGGTCATCATACCAACAATTGTATCTGTCACAAGCACAAAGTCGAAGACCTCATTGAAGACGGAACGCTTCCACTCCCCCTCAAAAAGCCAAGCACCGTCTCAAATCTCATGCCAGAACACAAGCCCAATGCCCAAATCAACCAAATCTCCCTCAGCTCCACTCCAAATAATCCAAGCTCTGCCAAATTTAACCCTAGCCTATACATCATATCAGCCACCGAACCAAAGCCAATTGTCCCTGTACCAGAGGATCTTGGAGTCCGCTTCCTCGAAAGCATCAAACCAGAATAGAAAACTAGATGGGCAGATATCACGAAAAATGAAGAATGGGCCATGAATGATCAGGATTGGAAAGAACTCCGTCAGGAGTGGGACCCAAGTCAGTTCATTATCCCAGATTCTCCTGCCAAGCCAGTTGTCTCCATACCAACAGATCCCCTTATGTGCCGGATTGACAAAGTCGTGCGCATCGCAGGCATGGTGCATACTCTTGAATATGCTGAACCAAGTGAACAGGAAGATTGGCGAGAAAGGTGGGCAGCAATTTGTGCTGATCCTCTGGATGCAGTTTCACTTCCTGCATTGTTTGAAGAACCTGGGGACATATGGAATCAGACACTTGGTGAAGTTTATCATTGGGTCCCTGGCAGCAATCCTCTGGATAATTTATTGCCGCCTCCGCTTCCTGGAATTGAAGAACATTTTGCCATAGAAACTGTTTAATGAAAAGCATATTCCAACCAAAGCTCGACCTAGCCAGATGAAATCTGATTATTTGGAGCTTTGTAAGAAGGAGATTCAGACTCTTCTTGATAAAAAAAATTGATCAGAAAAAGCTATTCTCCTTAGAGTTGTACTGCTTTTTATGTTTTTATTAACGCAAAGAAAGAGCGGGGAGTTCCTCGTCTCGTTATTAATTATAAACCATTAAATGATGTTTTAAAATGGATTCGGTACCCAATCCCAAACAAAAAAGATTTGTTAGCCAGATTACAATCCGCAGTTATTTTCTCAAAATTTGATATGAAATCTGGATATTGGCAGATCCAAATTCAATAGCAAGATCGATACAAAACTGCATTTGTTGTTCCTTTTGGTCATTATGAATGGAATGTTATGCCATTTGGTTTGAAAAATGCCCCATCAGAATTTCAGAATATTATGAATGAAATATTTTCACCTTATTCTGATTACTGTATTGTTTATATAGATGATATTCTTGTGTTTTCTTCATCTATAGATCAACATTTTAAACATCTAAGAGCTTTGAAAGAAGCAGTAAAGCGTAATGGCTTAGTCATATCCGCTCCTAAGATGAAATTGTTTCAGACCACTGTAAGATTTCTAGGTCATAATATTCATCAAGGAACTATTCTTCCCATTAATCGTAGCATTGAGTTTGCTTCTAACTTTCCAGATGAAATTAAGGAGAAAACTAAACTTCATCGTTTTTTGGGTAGTTTAAATTACATAGCAGATTATTATCAGAATCTAGCCCAAGACACTGCCATATTATACCAGCGTTTGCAGAAGAATCCTCCTCCTTGGACTGAGGATCATACCAAAGCAGTAAAGAAAATCAAGCTTAAGGCAAAACAGTTGCCTTGTTTGTGCTTAGCCAACCCAACCTGGAGGAAGGTTATGGAGACCAATGCTTCCAATATTGGTTATGGAGGAATTCTTAAGCAGCAGAATCCTCATTCTCAGAAAGAGGAATTAGTTAGATTTACATCGGCATCGTGGAAAAAAGCTCAGCTTAATTATTCCACAATTAAGAAAGAAATGCTTTCTATTGTGAAATGTGTTTCTAAATTTCAGGATGATTTGCTTAATCAAACATTTCTTATCCGCATTGACTGCAATTTTGCTAAATTTATCTGTAGAGGGCGTAAATCCACGAGGCCCTGGATCACGTGCTTCCTTGACTTAGCCCTAAATCTGCAAAACAAAGAAGGGGTTAGAGCACCTTTGCCTCTTGTTGGCAAAGGCCCTCCGATGCTTAAGTTAGTACTGGGTTACTAATTTAAGCCAAGAACACGATGCGTATAACTGGGTGTTACAGCGTACCTTTTGTCAGGGTTTTTTGTCTTGTATTTATAGGTGTGAACATCCATTAATTTAGGCATTTCGTGCCCCTTGTTTCCTATTTCCTTCAGGAATCCCTTTCCTAATAGGATTCCTTCCTATATGGGATACAGTCCTAATCACGTTAGGACTTCCCATATTAATCCCCTATCTCACGGGATTGCTCCTTATCTCATAAGGAACCGCCTTTAGATGATTCTGGAATGTCTCACCGCTTTACTTGTGGCGGTGCCGTGCTTCCACGTAGCTCGGAGTAACCCGTACATAACTCAGCTCATCACGCCGAGCTAATTTATGTATTCCAGAATGCTATTTAAGCTATACATGTAGCCCACCTAGCTCGGCCATACCAGGGGCATCCCTTTATGTCTTACGCCGAGCTAGTGCATCCTGATATACTAACTTATTTAACTATCCTGACCTTATTCATGGTCTAACTAGCTCGGCACAGGGCTCACGGACTCCCTATATGGTGCCGGGCTATTCACCCTCCCATGGTGACTGCTATGGGCACGTGCTATGCCTAATAGTAGGGTAATCTGATTTTACCCACTCCAATTGCTCCCCAGCTCTGCCATTGCTGTCATTCATCAGCGGTGTGCAGAGCTTCAATGGTTCCTGATGCAGCTTGTGCATGCCTCCCCCTCACGTGGGGAACAAGACTATTCTCGCATTAAATGTGAAATGACCCGTTTGGTCATCAGATAAGCCCAAAGGACGATTTGGGTGACGTTTCTCGTACGTCACGCCCTACTTTATGGGGTTTTGGGCGGGATAATGATTATTCTCTCCCCCCAAAACCCTCTAAGTCCAAAAAAAACCTCCCTCCCTCCTTTTCACTCTATTCTCGCCAGAAGCAAAGAAGAGAGAGAAAGCTGTGCCTGCCATTCCTGCCACTTGAGTCTTCTGCAACTACACCCTTCCTAGATCTCTATTTTCTGTTCCGTGCTTCATCTTCCTCGCTGCCTCTTCAGTTTGTCTGTTCATCTTCTCGCTTCCCCTGGGTTTCAACCGTGAAACCCTAGATCTTGAATAGAAATGGGTAGGTATAGGGCTCTTCTTAGTAATCCCCAGAAAATAATAGAATTTCGCAAAAAATACAACATCCCCGCCGATGTTCAATTCAAACTAAATGAACGTAATGACTTGAGAGAGGTAGGCCTAGATGAAGAAAAGATTCTCATCCCTCTGATTTTCATAGTGGAAGGGGGGCCTCAGATTCCCCCTACACCCTTTCTTCAGGGAGGTTTGCTCTAGATGCAAATTAAACCCTATGCAGCTCTGCCCTAATTTCGTTAGGGTGGTCATGGGCACGATTGCCTTGAACAGGCTGCTCGGCCTGCGCCTCGACTGGTGGGACTTACATTATCTTTACAGTGTAGTCCCTACAATAGATCACAATTACTACTTCAAGGCTAGGGACCCCGAGCAGAAACTCATTACCGACCTACCCAACTCCTCGAAGGGCGAGGCGGATGACTTTCTCATAGTCACCGGCAATTGGGAGCCAAAGGATGCTGAGGGGAACATTGTTGGCTTCTCCTGCCCTACGGCTACAGGCAAACTACGTTAGTACTTCGTTCTTTGCACTTGTACTTTTTACCCCTTAATTTCTTAAGAACTGTATTCAACCATCGTTTTCTTTGTGTTGTTT
This sequence comes from Vaccinium vitis-idaea, assembly GCA_963854785.1. Lineage (NCBI taxonomy): Eukaryota > Viridiplantae > Streptophyta > Magnoliopsida > Ericales > Ericaceae > Vaccinium > Vaccinium vitis-idaea. Next base: position 37,471,762 of record OY978226.1, on the reverse strand, counting down.
TGCAGCGGGTAATCTCAATTACGGTGGTCGCCTGATCCACGGCAGACTTCATCGTGAGGACATCGCTCGGGCTTTGTATTTCGACGGGTTTGCTCCAACACCCGTAGGACTTGGCCGAGCTGCCCATCTTTTGCTGGGATATACACCATTCTACTGGGGAGGAATCCGTAGAGAAGGTGAGCCACGCTTGAGACATCCTTGGCCACCCACAGGCCCCTTAGTAGCTACTCGCCCGACAGTTGAGCAGAGGGCTCCCCAACCCCGTAGAAGACTTTCCAGGAGAAGGACCAGGCGTTCTCGGGCCCCTGAAGACCTTCAACAGCAAATCACATTTGCTCACGTCCCCGAGATCCCTACCGCGATTCCCATCCTCATTCGTACCGATCTTGAGCCGAGCACTTCCGGTAGGGCCACAGTAGAAGAAGAAGAAAAAGAAGAAGGTGCCTTCGATCATCGTGCACTTGTTCACGAGCTCGCCGAGCAGTCCGTCCTCCTCGCAGACTCGGACGATTCTCCAGGCTACTCTCCTTCTCCAGTCCGAGAAGAAATGCCGCTCCAACCAATTAATTTGCTGGGCGAGCTGAACCTTGGCGGGCGGGCCTCCCATGCCCCTCCAGCTGTCCACACTGCCAACCCCTCCGACGCTCGGGACGTCTCTCTTCCTGAGCAACAGAGGGACAAAAGGCCAGCAGAGATCCCCCAAGATGTTCAGCCTCCCCCTCAGAGGAGAAGGACTGGGAGCACAAGCTCAAGTCAAACTCTCCGTGACTCGCCACCTCTGGTGCAACCCTGGGATCCAGCCTTGGCCCGTCCTGATGGCGCGCCCCTCTCTGTGATAGATAAAATTTCTTCCACCGAGGTGGCATTTGGTGTGTCTAGGGCCGCTCTCCTCCCCCTTGATATGGAGAGGGAGAAGAGTAGCTCTTATGACACGCTAATGAAGTCAATCTTTCAGTCCAGCGCCAAGGTACAAAGTCTTTTTACTGTTTCCGTTCATGTTTCCCTTCTGTAGTACCTCCTTGCTTAATTGCTTGTTGTGTCTTCCTTTGCAGATCATGCAGAATGCCGCTACCGGTTTCGACCGAGCAAAAGAGGTCGAGAAAGACCTGAAGAGAGAGCAGAAGAGAGCTGAAAAGGCCAAGCGGGAGAGCGCCCAGAATGCCCAGTCACTTCGTGAAGCTCGGGAGCAAGTCGAGAAGCTGAAGGAGGAGTTGGCCGATCAGAAGAAAAAAGCTGAGGAAACAGAGCAGCAGCTGCGTTCTGACCTATCTGTGGCCAATGCAAAAGCAGAAGCGGAGTATGATAGGGTCGTGCTTGAGGTGACGGAGAACTATAGAGCCCAGATGCCGACGGTGCAGGACACTATTTGGGGTGCGGCATGGCAGAGGTGCCTTACCAAACTCGGGGTAGATCCGTCATCCTCCCATTGGACTGACATGGAGCTTCCAAGCGAGGTAGTTGCTGCCCAGGCCAACCTTGATGCCCAAGCTCAGCCCAGCTCCGAAGCTCAAACTGAGTTCGAGCAAGTCCTGACAGAAGAAACCATCACCGACCTTACCATCCCAGAGAGTGGTGTTGCTGGAGGCCTTGAAGGTGACAATCCTGACCCCAACCCTGCCACCGATGCTGGTCAGCACGGTGAAGAGGCTTGATGCCTGTTTATTAATTTTGTCTGCTATCCTCTGAACTTTGCATTTGACCCTGCGTGGTCTTATTCGGCCGTGTGTGGCTTCTACTAATGTTGATACTTTGATACTTCTGTCGTTTTGGTGCTGGTATTCTCTGTTAAGTATTTTCGTATTCGTTGTGTTATGCACTTCTATAAGTGTTTTTCTAAATGTGTTCGTACTATTCACGTCATAGTACTCGCTGTAAGCTTCTTCGTGCTTACACTAGATGTTCAAGTGCTTTTATTCCCAAGTGTCTTCATACTTAGGCATCTAAGTTTCTTCGTACTTAGGCATCCAGACCCATTGCAATATTCGTTGCAATTCTAAGATTATTCATACTTAGCGTTTTAGTGCAATGTTCGTTGCACATCTAAGTTTCTTCGTACTTAGAAACTGTTGGCAATATTCGTTGCTCATTTAAGTGTTTTCGTACTTTAGGAATTTTTTTCAAGTGTTTTCATACTTGAAGTTTGCAATATTCGTTGCAAATCTAAGTTTTTCGTACTCAGAAATTTCGCCAAAAACTGAAGCGTCTAAAGTGTACATACTCTCTGCTCCCCAATAGGAATCCAAATTTGAGACATCATTTGGTTCATATTAAACACAATAGGAAAAGATGAAATCTTATTAATGCTTGAAAAAAAGAAAAAATCTAAATAACTGATGTTGGTGATTTTACTCGTAATCCCAACCATATAAAAAGAAACAAAATGCGAATGTATTCGTATCCACTAGAAAAGATGTGATTGTATTCGTAATCACATACACAAACTACTGGTAAAATTTTCGCAGGTTCTGGACGTTCCATGGCCGTGGTACTGGGTCTCCATCCAGGTCGGCTAAACGATAGGGCCCTATTCCAGCAATCGCCACGATCTTATATGGGCCTTCCCAGTTCGGCCCAAGCTTTCCATCAGAGGAGATTTTGGTGTTGGCCAAGACTTTCCTCAGGACTAGATCCCCAATCTTGAACTCCCTTGGTTGCACCTTCTTGTTGTAACTCCTCCGTAGCTACTCCTGGTATGCTGCTAGGGTTACGAGTGCACGTTCTCTCTTCTCCTCAGCAAGGTCGAGCTGCTCGGCCAGGGCTTTATCGTTGCCCCCCGACTCCATAAGTGTGGTGCGAATGGTCGGCAAGCCCACCTCCAATGGAATCACCGCCTCTGTTCCGTAAGCAAGGGAGTACGGCGTCTCTCCCGTAGATCGCCGTGGGGTAGTCCTGTATGCCCAGAGCACGGCTGGAAGCTCATTGGGCCATTTTCCCTTTTTCCTTTCCAACCTTTTCTTAATTGAGACTTTTTAGAATAGTCTTATTTGAAGCCTCTGCTTGCCCATTGCTCTGCGGGTAAGCTGGGGTGGAATAATAGTTTCTGATGCCATACTGAGCACAGAAGGCTTTGAACTTCTTGCCGAACTGGGACCCGTTATCGGAGATGATGGAGTAGGGTACTCCAAATCTTGTAATTATCTTGTTCCACACGAACTTCTCCACCATAACTTCCGTGATTTTGGCCAGAGCTTCTCCCTCTATCCATTTAGTGAAGTAGTCAGTGCCAATGAGCAGGAATTTTCGTTTCCCTGTTGCCATGGGGAGAGGACCTACGATGTCCAGTCCCCATTGAGCGAATGGCCATGGACTGGTCAGAGGCAACAGATCCTCCGCAGAAGCTCGGATGAGAGGGGAATATCTCTGACACTTTTCACATTTCTTGACATAAACCTTTGCATCCTCTTGCATGTAGGGCCACCAATATCCCTGGGATATGGCTCGGTGGGCTATTGACCTTCCACCAGTATGTCCCCCACACGTTCCAGAATGGATCTCATGAAGGAACTTCTGAACAAGTGCTGGGTGTACACATAACAAATATGGACCAAGAAAAGATTTTCTGTAAAGCTTACCTTCTGGAGAGAGCCAGAAACGTACTGATTTGGTTCTGATTTTGTGTGCCTCCCTTTTATCTTCTGGCAAGGTCCCATCTCATAGGTATGCCACTATCGGGTCCATCCAGCTCGGCCCAAACTCTGTTTCCATCACGATCTCCACTGCTCGGCCAATGCTTGGTTCGCTAAGGTAATCCACCGCCACCGTGCGGCGATATTCCGTCTTAACTGATGATCCCAAGCAAGCTAGTGAATCTGCATGTGCATTCTGGCCCGAGCTGATCTGCTGGATGTGGATTCTGTCGAATCTGTCAAGCAAATCCTTGGCTGCTTCTGAGTATGCAGTCATCTTCTTGCTTTTCGTTGCATATTCCCCTGAGAGTTGGTTAACAACCAGCTGTGAGTCACAAAATACTTTTAACTTTTTTACCTTGAGTTCTAGGGCACTCCTCAGTCCAGCAATCAAGGCCTCATATTCTGCCACGTTGTTAGTGGCACTAAATCCCAGCCGCAGTGCTTGCTCCAAAACCAATCCTTCTGGGGAGAACAGCACAACCCCAGCTCCAAATCCTTTGTTGCAGGCTGACCCATCAACGTACAGCCGCCATTCGTCTGGTTCCAGGTCGGCAACCCTTGCCTGCTGATCTGGAATAGTATTTTGCTCCTTCTCGTGGAGAGTTGGTGGTGGTGGAGCCACTGTCGGAGTGAACTCTGCTATGAAATCTGCCAGAATCTGCCCTTTGATTGCTGTTCTGGGCTGATAATCGAGGTCGAATTGACTCAACTCTATTGACCATTTTGACATCCTTCCGGAGAAATCCGCCTTCCTAAGCAAGGCCCTCAATGGATATTCAGTGAACACAGTGATGGGGTACTACAAAAAATAATGAGGCAACTTTCTTGATGCGGTAACGAGAGCGTAGACTGATTTTTCCAATGGTAGGTAACGTGTCTCAGCTTCTAACAGTGTTTTGCTCACAAAATAGATTGGAGCCTGCTCTGCCCCCTTTATTCGTAGGAGAACCGAACTGATCGCATGATCGGATACTGCCAGATACAGTATCAGCCGCTCCCCAGCTTCTGGAGTAGAGAGCAAGGGTGGTGAGGATAAGTAATTTTTTAATTCCCGGAAAGCCTGTTCCTGCTCAACTCCCCACTCATACCCTTCTCTCTTCTTCAGAAGTTGAAAGAATGGTCAGCAACGGTCTGAGGATTTACTGATGAAACGATTAAGAGCTGCCGCCATCCATGTTAGCCTTTGTACCTCCTTCGTGGTCTTTGGGCTTTGAAGGCCCTGCAGAGCCGTGATCTGATCTGGACTAGCCTCAATCCCTCTCTTAGTCACCAAGTGTCCTAGAAACTTCCCCGAGCTGACTCCAAAGGCACATTTGGAAGCATTCAACTTAAGCTTATATTCCCTCAGAATGTTGAAAGTTTCCTTTAGGTCGGCGAGGTGATCAGTCTTTAACTTGCTTTTTACCACCATGTCGTCGATGTAGACCTCCATGGTTTTGCCGAGCTGTTGCTTGAACATCCTAGTGACCAACCTCTGATAGGTCGCTCCAGCATTTCTTAGCCCAAATGGCATGACCTTGTAACAATAGAGTCCCCTTGGTGAGATAAAGGATGTTTTCTCCTGGTCTGGCTCATGCATGGCTATTTGATGGTATCCTCGATATGCGTCAAGGAAGCTCATCCTCTCATAGCCTGATGTGGCGTCTACCAGTTGATCGATCCTGGGGAGTGGAAAGCTATCCTTCGGGCACGCTTTGTTGAGGCTGGTGAAATCCACACAGACTCTCCACTTCCCGTTTTTCTTTTTGACCACAACCGTGTTGGCTAGCCAGTCAGGATAACTCACTTCTCGTATGGCATCCGCTTCTAGTAGGCGATCCACTTCTTCAATCACAGCATCAGCGTGTTGTGGTGCCGACCTTCTCGCCTTCTGCACAACTGGTTTGTGTTGAGGATCCACGTTTAAATGGTGGCAGATTACTCCGGGGTCTATCCCAGGCATCTCCTGGGGAGTCCATGCGAAAACATCGATGTGGTCCTTCAGAAAGGCAACCAAATCCTTCTCCTCCTGTTCGGCAAGTGTTACGCCGATGAAGAAATATCTTTCCTCATCGCATCCCTGAATTTGCACCTTCTTCAACCCCTCCACCATCTTCTTGGTGGGGTCACCACCAACGTCCTCCAAGGTTGGCTGATCTGGAACCTCAACTGTTTGCACTAGCTCGGCCTTTGGGGACTTCTTTAGTACCATGTTGAAACACAGGTCGGCCACCTTCTGGTTACCCCTGATGCACTCTATGCCATCCGCTCCAGGGTATTTGATCTTCTGGTGATAAGTTGAAGAGACCGCCCTCATTTTGTGCATCCATGTTCTTCCTATAATCACGTTATAGGAGGACGGCAGGTCCACAACTAAGAAATCAGTTTTTAGAACAACCGATCCTGCTCTGACAGGCAGCGTGACTTTTCCCATAGGCCATACTGTCTGTGCACTGAAGCCAACCAACGGGACTAAACATTTCTGCAACGAGCTCGGTGAGAGTTCCATCTTCTTGAAAGTGTGGTAATACATGATTTCCGTGCTGGCTCCCTGGTCAACAAGAATGTTCTCAACGTCATATTCCCCTATTCGTAGGGTGACTACTAACGCGTCGTTATGGGGCACCACCACTCCATCCAGATCGTTGTTGGTGAAGGTGATAGGGGCTTCTATTGTACCTTCCGCTCTCGGCCTTTTCGTGCCGAGCTTCATAACTTGTTTCGCCTGGCCGTTGATTCTCTGGATGTGCCTTATCTCGTTGTTGGTGTAAGGGGCGACTAATCCATGTATCATATGGATTGTTCCCTTTGGACCTTTCTCATAGTCCATCTCTTCAACCAGCTCGGCGTCGTTCTTATTATCAGCCAAAAATTCCTTAAGATGGCCTTCTGCCACTTTTTCATCCAAAAACTTCTTGTACTCCACACAATCTTCAGTCATGTGCCCCCAATCTCTGTGATAGCTGCAATGCTGGTTAGTAGCTCTCCTTTTCTCCGGATTCCCTGTCATCTTTGGGGGCCGTCTGAACCATGATTCGTTCTTTATCCTGTACAACATCTTGTAAATCGGGATACTGAAAGTTGCCATGACACTGAAGTAGGATTTGGGATCTGGATCAGCCTTATCCCTCTTCTGTTGTGCAAAGTCCTTCCGTCCTGTTGTGTACTCCTTTTTGTACACCTTTGACTCTACCGTCTTCTTTTCTGGGAGCTGAGGTTGCCCTGCCACAATCTTTCCCCCAGCCTGCAGGATATCGTCCTCCACTCGTGCGTGCTCTTGGATTCTCTCCATAAGTTTGGCCACAGTCTTTACTGGATGCATGGTAAGCGATTCTCGTAGCTTACTATGCATTGGCAAGCTTGTCTTGAATGTGGCCAAGGCATATTCTTCACTGCAGTTTTCAATTTCGTTGAAAGTCTCCCAATAACGTTTGGAATACTGCCGCAATGTCTCATCATCCCTCTGTCTCATAGAGGTTAGTGCGTCAAAAGTTTTTGGGGCCGCTCGGTTGGTTAGGAACCGAGCGGTGAATTCTTCGGCTAGTTGGGCCCAACATAGGATTGACCCTTCTGGAAGCTTATGGTACCAACTCAGGGCTACTTTTCCCAAACTGGATGGGAACATTTTGCATAGCAGGGCATCATCCCGCTCATGCATGAACATGGCCTGTTGATAGTGTTGAATGTGAGCCACAGGATCCGTGCTGGTCTCGTAAGGAATGAATGCTGAGTGCTTCACCCTGCTCAGTGTCTTTTCTGTTCGGATCCAATGGGCCAGTGGTGACTTTGAGATCCGGCCTAGGGCTTCCTTAGCTGCCTCTCGTGCAGTTCTAGGGCCCTCATTAGCTCGGCCGGCCTCCCTTCCTCTCGCATGCTGTTCAGGATTGTGCTCATTGGAACCAGACCTCTCATATCTATCCCTAGCGTGCTTTCTTCTCTCTTTCTTTTCAACGGAAACGCTCCTTCCTCTCCTTTTTCGTGGAGAGGCAGCTCGGTCAGCGGAGATATCGTCATGATGATGACTCCTTTCTTTTCCATACTGCACGGATCTCGTCCGTGAGCGTAGGTCCTTCTCTTTTTCTTGGAGCTGCTTCTTTAGGTCCTGAATCTCTCGCTCTCGTCGAGTGACTTCACGGGCCAGCTCTTCTGCCTCCTGCTCCTTCCTGTCAAGGCAGTCCTGTTTCTCTTGATCCCTTGTTCTCCTATGATCGTCCCTCCTTGGGGGACTTCTTCTCCGGTCTCGTCGGGTGGAGGCTTCCCCACCTCCTGAAGGCGTCTTTGAGCGTCTCCGCCGCTCGCCTGATCTTGGGGAACCAAAATTTATTAGGCGCGTATCCCTGAACTTTGGAATCTCAGGGATATGCCCTATATTGAACCTTTTAGTTACTGGTTTCTTTTGAGGTGCTCTGAGAACTGTAGGAGTTTTGTCCACCTTTGTCCTCTTTCTCGTTGTGTACACCAGGGTGGTTCCGTCGTCTTCCACATCTTTCCTTCGCGGAGTACATAATATAGGTTCTGAATTCACCATTGTTAATCTCTTTCAAGGGGAGGAGGGCTTTTGTAAGCGTTTCCCACAGACGGCGCCAATTGTAGAGGGCGTAAATCCACGAGGCCATGGATTACGTGCTTCCTTGACTTAGCCCTAAATCTGCAAAACAAAGAAGGGATTAGAGCACCTTTGCCTCTTGTTGGCAAAGGCCCTCCGATGCTTAAGTTAGTACTGGGTTACTAATTTAAGCCAAGAACACGATGCGTATAACTGGGTGTTACAGCGTACCTTTTGTCAGGGTTTTTTGTCTTGTATTTATAGGTGTGACCATCCATTAATTTAGGCATTTCGTGCCCCTTGTTTCCTATTTCCTTTAGGAATCCCTTTCCTATAAGGATTCCTTCCTATATGGGATACAGTCCTAATCACGTTAGGACTTCCCATATTAATCCCCTATCTCACGGGATTGCTCCTTATCTCATAAGGAACCGCCTTTAGATGATTCTGGAATGTCTCACCGCTTTACTTGTGGCGGTGCCGTGCTTCCACGTAGCTCGGAGTAACCCGTACATAACTCAGCTCATCACGCCGAGCTGATTTATGTATTCCAGAATGCTATTTAAGCTATACACGTAGCCCACCTAGCTCGGCCATACCAGGGGCATCCCTTTATGTGTTACGCCGAGCTAGTGCATCCTGATATACTAACTTATTTAACTATCCTGACCTTATTCATGGTCTAACTAGCTCGGCACAGGGCTCACGGACTCCCTATATGGTGCCGTGCTATTCACCCTCCCATGGTGACTGCTATGGGCACGTGCTATGCCTAATAGTAGGGTAATCTGATTTTACCCACTCCATTATCTTAGCAAAAGATGTTAAAAATCTTGTTTCTAAGCAGATATTTGCTAGATGGCAATCAAAATTATTTGCCTTTGATTTTGAAATTGAGTATATCAAAGGAGAATAGAACTCCCTACCTGACTTTCTAACTAGGGAATTTTTGCAGCATGGATGAAGCAGAAAGAGATCGTATAAGGACTGAAATGAATCGTATTTGGGTTCAATCCGTAGCACGGCCATACACGAAGGCCAATCTCCGATATTGGATTCATGAGCATAAAAAGCATATTAAAAAGCTCAGAGAAAATGGCCATCCGGACGATGAATACATTTGCCAATATACGAGCATTACATTTATCAGACTAAATAGGGCACTGGAAGTTCTATCGTGTGCCTAATCCAAATTTGTTTCCTTGCAAAATGGAACCACCTGACCGAGGTCGGGGCTGAGGAAAGAAAACAGTATCTCAGCAGTATGGAAGAGGCAAAATGTCTCTTTCTTTATCAGAATTTCCAGCGCTGGGGGAATCTTCCAGTCAAAGTAAGCAGAAACAGCAAAAGAGGCATTTGAGCAAAGACCTCAATATGTCAAAAAGAATATTACAGAACCAGTGATCACATTATCCGTAGGTGATCTCAAATTGCAACAGGATTCATGGTACCTTAAAGAAAGGTATCTTCAGAATCAGCAGTACACTGTTTAGGAAGGAAAACCTTGCTATATTTATGAGGCAATCCTCACTGAAACATCATCAGTACAAATAACCCATCATCATTTGGTGGAAACAGATACGAAAACTCCCATCACCTTTTCTAAATGCTATATCGTAAGGGTGATTTATCCGCATGAATGGGGTTTATCCACATTTGCAACCAGAACCTTAAAAATCAATGAGCAGAAATACAATTATTGGGATTATGCCCGTGCATGGACATATGCCCTATATTATCATAATCCAATAAGAGCCCACTCATGGTTCTTTATTTTAAACCTGGAGATTTTAAACACATCAGGATTTCCATCATGGTTTCTTCATTGGTGGGAATTTCATTATCGGGGAATTTCTGCCCCGGCCGTCTGTGCCATTTCCTCCTCGGCCTGATATTTCAGCTCTGATAACCGATTCCATGGATTCATTTTGGAACGAAGAAGACGTGATTGATATCCGGGTCAACAACAATGAAGTGTGGACCGTTAATAAGGCCATGTTAGATAATTCATTTTGGCATGACCAAGCGGTGGAAAATCTGGGAAAGAAGATGGAGAACATCAAGATTGAGAAACGAAAAGCCGAGGATAGCCTTGCAGATTTTTGGTCTGAGTATTTTGACACTAAACAGAAGTTGGAATCCATCAAGTCTGGAAAGCGCAAGATCAATGAATTTTCAGACTTTTGGGATGAAGAGCCACCATCAGTCAACCGAGTAACGATAAGCGGGCGGATTTATCAACGTGCTAATCTGTAGAGAGGCAACACCTCTAACTATACTCAGGATGGGGCATTTGCTTGGGACGATCCCGTCCAAAACAATTCAATTTCAAGTAATCCGGAAGTTGTCACCCAAACACCAGAAGTAGTCACTCAACCACTGCAAAGGAATCCCATACCGGTAGAAGATCCCATCCGGAAGCAACTTGAAAGAACTCCAGCGTCAATATCCATCTAGGGGCTGCTTTCCTCATCCAGGAACACCGTCAGAAACTGATCAAGACTCTGTCCAACATGGAAGTGTCGCCTGACACTCCCCTTGAAGCATTGGTGGCATTGCTTGCGCCAAACCACGCAAAACATGTTGTGACATTCACTGAGAAGGATTTGCCACCAGAAGGAGCCGGTCACAACAAGCCACTACACATCACCATGAAGTGTATGGGGAAATGGTCCCCGTTGTTCTCCTAGACAATGGATCTGCTTTGAATGTCTGCCCACTGCGCACAACCTACTGTCTGGGATTTACAACTAAAGATTTCCAACCATCGAACCTCGAAGTGCGTGCCTATGATAATACACGCAGGGATGTAGTCGGAGTTGTTCAACTGGAAATATCAGTCGAAGATTTCAAGTCTAATGTCGAATTTCATGTAATCGACATTCTTTCATCTTTCAACTTGTTGCTGGGTAGGCCATGGCTTCACCACCCAGACATTATGGCAGTACCGTTTTCTCTGCATCAGAAAGTTCAGCTTGGTCTAGCCACAGGAACTCTAAGTATCTATGGAGAATCCGGGATTCGTCATCATGTCTCTGATAACGCCCCTGTGCTTGAGATCGCACATGGAGAAGAAGACGTCGCTCTCGGAGGATTCTCTTTTGACACCGCTGGGGCAGTTCTCACTATCAAGATGGATGAAGATTTCTCAATTAGCTCTACAGTCATTGAAATGATGAGGAAAATGGCTTACATGCCTGGATTGGGGTTGGGCCGCAACAATCAAGGAATAGCTGAATTCCCTGATTTCCCTATGAACAATGACCGCTTCGGCCTTGGTTATCAACCCAACGAGAATGAACTTGGAAGTGGATGGAAAGCTCAAGTCTGTGCTCAGACAAAGAAAGGTCCCATTCGTTTCGTCAAAGGAAAGGAGGCTATCTATCAAGGAGAGCCAGAACCATTGTGGGACATGGAGAAAAAAGCCAAGCTACCGGGGTTCGAGATCTTCGCCAATGACACATGGGACAGTGATGATGAATCAGAGAAGCTGGAAGAATTGGTCAAACAATGCAAATCTGACTGGATCAAAATTTTTGACTCAAGGAATCTGATATCGTTGTTTGGGGATGAAAGTCCAATAGATATGGTCGAGGATGGGCCTGCTGCAATGGTGATTGACTTGGAGCCTGTTAGAGACATGGAGCTGATGACGCTAGGCCAAGAAGCCCTTGGAGATGTTACCTCGCTCATTGTGGATGCCAATGGAATTTATAAAAACTGCACTTTTGTACCTAAAATTATTTACACTGGCACTGAATTTGGATCTGAGTCAGAGTCTAGCATTGAGTCTGAGTTTAGCACTGAGTTTGAGTCCACTTCTGGGTTAGAGCATGTGTCTGTTGGTCCTCCACGTCATCATTTCTCTTTCGAGTTCGAGTCTATTCTCATGTATCATGCCCCTGGGGCCACCTCTTTTGCAATGAATGAAATCGACTTTGCTTATCTTGCTGTGTCTGAAATAAATTGTGTTGACCCTAACGATGATGGGATTGAGTTTGAGGAAGAAATTCCAAAAGAACTCCGATCTCTAATCGAACGAGAAAATGAAAGGCATGCTCAACCTATAAAAGAAGAAGTAATTTCAATAAATTTGAGGGATGAGAGTGATCCACGAATGGTTCAAATCGGTTCCGGGTTGTCTCTTGAGGAATTTAAAGCTCACTCAGATCTTTTAAAAGAGTTTCAAGATGTTTTTGCATGGTCTCACGCGGACATGCCCGGAATTGACCCTGAAATCATGGAGCATCGAATTCCGCTTTATCCTGATGCAAAACCTGTTAAACTGAAATTGAGAAAAATGAGGTCTGACTGGGTGCTGGAGATCAAGAAGGAAATTCAGAGGCAGATAGATTCAAGATTCTTAATGGTAACAGAATACCCTCAGTGGGTCGCCAACATTGTGCCTGTTCCCAAGGAGAACAGAAAAATAAAAGTCTGCGTGGATTTCAGAGATTTGAACAAAGCCAGCCCTAAGGACGATTTTCCGCTGCCGCATATAGATGTACTTGTAGACAACACTGCGGGGCATGCATTGCTTTCTTTCATGGATGGTTTTTCAGGCTACAACCAGATTCTCAGGCTACAACCAGCAGCTACAACTTTACTGCATGATATGATCCACAAAGAAGTTGAAGTATACGTGGATGACATGATTGTCAAGTCCAAGGAAAGAGAAGGGCACTTGCACGCTCTTAGGAAGTTCTTCGAAAGGATTTGCAGGTACAGATTGCGTCTCAATCCCGAAAAATGCACATTCGAGGTTACAGCTGGAAGAATGTTGGGTTTCACGATCACAACTCGAGGAATTGAAGTGGATCCATCCAAAATCAAGGCCATTTTTGAAATGGAACCACCACGAACGGAGAAGGAAGTACGGAGTTTCCTCGGCAAAATTCAGTTCATTAGCAGATTCATCGCCAAGTTAACCTCAACTTGCGAGCCGATGTTTCATCTTCTCAAGAAAGGCGTGCCATTCAAATGGGACGACAAGTGTCAAAAAGCCTTTGAAACAATCAAAAAATACTTGCAGAATCCTCCGGTACTGATGCCTCCTATACCAAGGCAGCCTCTGATTTTGTATCTGTCAGTCACTCCATCAGCAATGGGATGCATGCTAGCATAGGAAGGAGAAGGCGGATCTGAGAAGGCTGTTTACTACATAAGCAATAAGATGGTCGGATGCGAAGAACGATACACTTCTTTGGAAAAGACTTGTTGGGCTTTGGTCTGGGCTTCCAAGAAGTTGAGGCATTATATGTTGGCTTATTCTGTAATGCTGATCTGTCGAATGGACCCTTTCAATATCTATTTGAGAAACCCGCGCTTACAGGGAAGTTAGCACGTTGGTTGCTTTTGCTAGCAGAGTTCGACATTAAATATGTTACCCGAAAGTCAGTAAAAGGAAGAACCGTCGCCGAGTTTCTAGCCGATCACCCTGTGGGAGGTCCAGAAGACGTGAAATTCGAATTTCCAGATGAAAATGTGATGACCGCTACTAATGATGTCTGGATGTTATACTTCGATGGGGCGGCCAATCAGAAAGGATTTGGGATCGGGGTACTGCTAATTTCCCCAGAAGGATCACACATCCCTCTTGCTTTTAAGCTAAACTTCGAAGTCACCAATAACCAATCAGAATATGAAGCCTGCATCGTAGGGATGGAAGCTGCCTTGGAAATTGGAGTCAAAAGGCTGGAAGTGGTCGGAGACTCGAATTTAGTGGTGTCACAAGCAAACGGTGACTGGAAGGTCAGGGAAGACAAGTTGAAGCCCTATCATCAAGACTTGGATGATTTGATCCCACGATTTCAGATGGTCACTTTCACACATGTGCCAACATTGAAGAATCGGTTTGCCGATGCCCTCGCGACATTAGCATCCATGGTTGAGATACCGAACGGAGTCAGACTCAGGCCAATTGTGATCGGAGATTGGCATCCCAAGTTGCTCTTCGGAGATTGGCATCCCAGTACATCATTTGCGGAGGAAAGCTATATCGGAGATCTCATCGTGGAATACACAAACTATGTGTGCACGGGGTAGAAGCCAGCCGGATCATGGAAGAAATACATAAAGAAGTTTGCGGCCCTCATATGAATGGCATGATGCTCGCCAAAAAGATCTTAAGGCAAGGTTATTATTGGTCAACCATGGAGACTGAATGTGTCAAGTACGTGAGACGGTGTCACAAGTGTCAGATTCACGCCAATCTCATGCACGTTTCGCCATCAGAATTGCACTCCATGACCTCACCTTGGCCTTTCTCTGTCTGGGGCATAGACGTTATCGGCAGAATCACACTGGCAGCGTCAAACGGGCACAAGTTCATTTTGGTCGCAATTGATTATTTCACCAAGTGGGTTGAAGCTGCTTCATACACAACTCTCATGGCAGTTCAGGTCGCTCACTTCATCAAGCAGAACATTATCTACAGATATGGGGTCCCTCATGCTTTTGTATTAGATAACGGGGTTCATTTCAAAGGAAGAGCAGCAGAAACTCTTGAAGAATTCGGGATTCAAATTCATAAATCAACTGTCTACCGACCACAAACCAACGGAGCTGTGGAAGCGGCAAACAAAACCATCAAGTCTATACTGGAGAAAACCATTGAGTTTGCACGGGATTGGCACGAACAACTGCCATTGGCATTGTAGGGATACCGGACATCTATCCGAACTCCAACAGGGGCAACACCCTATTCTTTAGTCTATGGCATGGAGGCTGTTCTTCCCATCGAGCTCGAAATCCCGTCTTTGAGGATCATGGCAGAATCAGGAATTGATGAAGCAAAATGGCAAAACGCAAGGTTCGAAGAGCTCATGTTATTCGATGAAAGGCGGCTTAAGGCCTTGTATCATATTCAGGGATATCAACGCCAAATAGCCCGTGCTTTCAACAAGAAGGTGAAATCCAGGAATTTACAGGAGGGCGACATGGTCTTAAAAGAGATTCGAGCTTCAGTTTTTGATCCACGCGGGAAATTTCGACCGAAATGGGTTGGGCCTTATATTATCAAGAAGATCTTATCCGGAGGTGCAGCACAACTCATCGATCTAGACGGCAACGAATTCTCTACTCTAGTCAACTTGGATCAACTCAAGAGATATTACCCCTGAGAGAAGCTCACTGGACTGAAAACCACAAGGGCGGGCAGTTCCAGGCAAAAATTAAAGCGAAAGCCTGCTAGGTTGAAAACCCGAAAGGGCGGCCCAGGCAAAAGATAAGGCTAAATAAATCAAAGCTCGCTAGACCGAAAACCTGAAAAGGCGGTACTAGGCAAAATTCAAAGCACAAAAGGAGAGTGTAAATACCCAAGTGAACCCTAACCAAACATTTGTAGTCCTGAACTACGTCATGACCTGATTCCTTTTTACAAGGGATACGTAGGCAGCCTCACCCTAAGGTTCGGTCACAATCTTTCGAGTTGATCTCAAGTCATTGTGCGCGTTTCAAGATTTCACAACAGAGCCGGTAAGAATCAAGAGTGGAAAATTCTCAAAACTCAAGTTTTATTCGAACAAACTTTTTCAATTACATGGCTAAGCATGAAACTTTCAAAAGAAACAAACAACAACAACATCCATAACACTGGGTACACAACTTATTTCAAGCACAGCAAGATCGAGTCTAAAGTCCATCTTAGTTTCCATTTGCTCTTGCTTCAATGTCTTTTGTCAACCATCTCTTGTAACGTGCCGGAAGGAGAACACTGAGATATGGATCTCTTGGAATGGTTACGCGCTCCCTCTAATCGTTATGATAAGCTCTGAATGTGGCAACATTGAAATTTGGCATGACAAAGTTCTCGGGACCTGCAGGAGGCAGTACTTGACGAGCACCAAATTGACGGAGGATACGGTTTGGAATGTAGAAAGTCCATCGGGTCAGACCTGCCAAAACCATTCGCTGACGCCCCATGTTGCTAATAGCCATGTCAGGAAGATCAAGCCAAGTCAAACGCCAAGAAATCACCTCCTCCGTGAGCTGGGAAAGAATCTGAACCCAACCTCTCACGTCATCAAAAACTTCCCTAAAGTCCCTGATAACAAACCCTTGTGTTTCATGAACCCGGTTTCTCGGCACAGGTTCCAACAAATTGTCCTTGTCACATAACCACAGCTGTGTGAAAGAGAGAAAACAAGTAAGGAGCCTTAGAAAGCCTTAAACTAAGAGTCGAGGTAAAATGAGAACGAGAGAAAAACCAGAAAAAGGAGAGCTGAGTGAAAAGCCTACATGTAGGAGTAAAGGACTACCCTCGAAGACGTTGGTCCGACCGGCATGAACCCCATCTATAGCCATCAAAGTTTCAGCCAGAACCATGGGAACCACATCTTTGCGCTCCTCAATTTACATGGCCACACCAACCAAGGAAGAGCTTGCCTGACCATCGGATTGTACAAACAAGAATGCAGCCAATAAACACAAGCACAAAGCAAAGTCATTGGAGCGGAATCCCTCAATAAGGCGCGGAATGTTTAGAAAACCTCCACGAAACATGGACTTGGTGGCACTGTTGCTTATTTCAAGTTTGGAAGACAGCACTGGGACAAAACCAACCCCTTGGAGAGGGATGATAGGCTCCACCAAATCAAAACCTCCAATGTATGCATAGAATTCTTCCACGGTGGGGCATAACTCATGGAGACCAAAGCGAAAAACATGTACCTCAAGGTCCCAGAATTGTGTTGCAGCTAGTAACAATTTGGGACGTATGGACACATCTCGAATGTAGCGAAAGGAAGTCAGCCTGTGGCCCCGGAAGTTGAGCCAATCCAAGCCGTCAAGATCATCGAGCCAAGGGCGCATTAGAGCTGAGAAACTCACCGCCATTGTGAGAAAAG
This sequence comes from Vaccinium vitis-idaea, assembly GCA_963854785.1. Classification (NCBI taxonomy): domain Eukaryota; kingdom Viridiplantae; phylum Streptophyta; class Magnoliopsida; order Ericales; family Ericaceae; genus Vaccinium; species Vaccinium vitis-idaea. Next base: position 37,454,762 of record OY978226.1, on the reverse strand, counting down.
TTGAACAAAGGAGGAGTTTATGGATTTGGGATGCAAATGAGGAGTGAAATGAATGGCTTTTATAGCTGCCATGCATGAAAAACAATACAAAGTTTAAAGTCCCGAAGAACGGCCGTCTCGAAGAACGTGCCGACTTGAAAACCGTAAGGAATCATGCTAAATTTACAAAGCTTCTCAAAGGATACCTCACAGTGGCCCTTTAGGACCCTAGGACGTGCATTGGAATGATGAAAGGCCAAAGGGAAAGGCCAGAAGTCAGCTGCAAGTTGCAAAATTTTGGCACTGCTAGGCCAGTGCCGCATGGCACAGTAAGAGTGTCGCACGGCACAGTTTTGATGCCACACGACACAGTTTTGACAGTTTCAGCAAAATTGTGTTTTGAACATCCGAAACTCATTCCATGCTTCTTTTGGACACATGGCCTATGCAAACAAGTCATAATACGTGCATGTGAGGTTTGGTTGACGTTCTTAATCAATTTCTAATGATTGGACACCTTGAAAGTCGGGACACATCAAGAATGGAAATATTGGCAAGCTACACTTGGTGATATGGTCGAATCATGCATGTCACATTGAACATTTACGGTTCGCACGAAGTCCATTTCACTTGTGTGTCAAAGCATTGAAAGGACCACGACTCTGGCACGCATACATGTCAAGTCCTATTACATCTTTACATACAAATCCAAAGCTTGTTCATTTCATTGGGGCATGAGAGTCATAATAATAAATACGAGTCAGTTTCTCTATATGCAAGTCCATTATTCTCAGTTCAGTTGTCTTAACTAAGTACTCATGTGCAAACTTTTATTTTTTCAAATTCATTGCTAATGTGAATAAATGCAAATCAAAGCGCAAGTTCTTATAAAACCAAACTGAAATATCCACATCATAAGCATAATCATGTCCAGGGGCAAACAGGCCCAACGCTAAGTCTACTACTGTGGCTCGCAGACCATCTCTATCAGAAAACTGAAAAAGATGGGCTAAACAAGCGCCCAAATCAAAACGAGGCACGCAGGCCCCACCTAATAAAATGCTACTACTAACAACTATCTCAGGTGCGAGGACGCTTCGGTGGCACATATCCTAAATGTCTATACTCCTCCAGCGTGGGAGGATGGCTCTCAGTACTACTGCTCTCTGCAGACGCCTCTCTCTGTGTACTCTCCCTCCGCCTCTCCTGGGCTGCAGTAGAACGAAGGACTCGGCCTAAAGCTGGAATTGCTAAAGTAACTCGAGGCGTTGAACGCCTGGCACTCTGGGAACCTGACGCTCCCTGCACAAACAACAAAGACTGTCAAGTATAATGTGAAGTATGAATGATCGACAAAAAGAAAAGGCAAGTCTAATATATATACCTCAGCAGCTCCACTGCTAGGAGTAGCCCTGCGCCTAGCTCCTCTCTCACTACTAGTGCCTGCTCCACGGCTACTCTCTCTCCTCCTACGAGTGCCACAACTGTCTCTCCACCTCTACTAGTCTCTCCAGTGCCTCGGCATGTGCCTCTTTCAATCTCTCTGGTACCACGAGCCGGCGTCCTCCCTCTGGTAGCACTCTACCTATGACCAAGTACAACTCCTGACTCAGCTCACGGGCGTACCTCTGGAGCCATGCCCATCACAAACTGACGGACCATGGCCTGCAAGTCTTGCACCAGGTGGAATGCAGACGCCGCCCATTCAGCAAGAATCTGAAATACAAAGATACAACAGTAATGCATGGGATATTGGTATGAGAAGGTAATTGAAGCAAGTAAAGCAATCAAAAGTCACCTCTGTCGTGGCAAGAGTAACTGCAGGAGTAATAAAAGGCATTGTCACTACTCCAAGTGCTCCATCAGTCACTACCTCAATCTCTCTCCTCAACTCAGGTAAAGCAGGAGTAGCTCTCAAGTGATTCTCCATATCCAGATCATATGCCAAGTGAGTACTTAGGTATCCCTCATAATCTATCGAAGGGCTGAAGATCACCTCTATCGGCACTGTGTATCTCTCTAACTCCACTCGAGTATACTCATCGGTCCTCTAAACAAGTGAAGGAAGGGGCGAAGGCACTCTGAAATGGTCAATCCCAAGAGATTGACGGGACACTTTGTCACCCAAGTACCATCGCCAGCCGTATGGACACTCCAACAGCACTCGACTCCACGTCCACTCCCTGCTCTTGATCAGATATTCCTTGCGCGACCTGTCCCAGACATTCCACCTCACCTGCAAGGAAAAAGTTTGTCATATTCAAAAAAATGAAAGGCAAGAGAACATGAAAAGTTGATCACAAAGAGGCTTATTCTGTCTCCAGTGGTAGAATCAAGAAAAAGTTTGAAGCTCTTCAAATCTCCCTTATGGTCACCTGCTCCTGTGAACTCCAGCTCCCACTTCTCAGCACGCAGGAGCACATTCTCATTGCTATGTGAATTGGCTGGGGCAAATACTCCCAATACCTCATAAGCCCACACCTGCATGTTCAAAAACCAATCAAGTCAAGGGATATGGCTAAGGCATTATCATGATTTTGCACAAAGGAGAAATACTAGCAAAGTTTTACCTCTAGAACTCTCCAATAGCCACCAAGGCTCGTGCCTACTCCACGGCAAACGCAACCCAAGAAGCAGTACACGATGCACAAGCCAGCACCACCCCAGTCAAACCGTCCAGCAGTCTCTAAGTTCTCCAACACCGGTAGCCAACCCAAGTGTACCATGCCCTGCCTATTCGGAACCAGGGAAGCACCAAAGAGGTATAACAAGTAAGCCCTCGCTATCTGTCTAGCCTCCTCCTCTGACTGCGGCTCGTGGTCCCAGAAATCCACCAAGACAGTATACCTCACCCTCGGCTCAATACTTCCAGGCCTCCTCCCCAAGTAGTGCACCATGGCAGCGGTGTCCAAATATAGCTCTGAATCAAATGGAATGGGCTCACCTCCAACTCTCAGACCGGTAATAGCAGCAAAGTCAAGAGGAGTAATGGTCATCTCCCCGAACCTGAAGTGAAAAGTATTGGTGGTGTCCCACCACCTCTCCACCAAAGCCCTTATCAACTTGCGGTCTGTCCGCGTCACTGTCAGGATCCGAATAAAAATAGTGAAACCTGCTGCATCAACCAAGGCCCTCACTCTCGACGGCAAGGCATTGTAGTACTCCAGGGAGCTCGCTGAACCACCATAGCCGCCCATCGATCTCGGAGACTGTTACAAAAGACATGATACAATTTCTGTCAGTCACCAATAAAAGCAATGGACAAGTAAACAGATACAAGCAAAGAATGAGCAAGATGCATACCAAGGATTTCTGAAAGCAATATGAGTCGAGCGGTCACGCAAGACATCAGTGTCTGAGTACGAAGGCAGCAAAGGAGTATATGTGTCACACCCCTGAGGAACAAAGAAGTGAACCCGTGGCATGTAAGTGGCAGGTGTAAAAGGAACTCTATGCTCCAACGCCAACTCAACCTCCCGGACTATAGTCATACGCTCCTCCCCGGCGGCTACCTCAGCCTCTCTCTGCCTCTCCTCCTTCTCAACATCCCTAATATGAGATGGTACGCCCTCCTGAATTAGAATATTCTCAAACTGGGGAGACTCCTGCAAAGTCGCTGCAATGTCCTCATCTCTCGCCCCCTCCAAAGTGTCTGCTAGAGTCAAGCCTGGCCTACGGGAGGAACCAACTGGAGAAACAAACAGTGGAGGCTCTGAAACCTCTTCCTCTCTATCAGCATTCTCCTCTGGCACTCTAGCAGTACCAATTGCAATGGCTGGACCCGGAGCAATACGTCTCACCAAGGGTGTTTCCTCACTATTAGTGCTACTCCCCCTACAACATCCTCCACCGGAACATCCCTATCACCGGAACCTCCCCGAATCACCGGTATATCAGTCACAACACGCTCACCACCTACAGTAACCTCAGTCACAAGAGTAGCCCCCAGAACATCACCTGGAACAGCCCCAGTTTGAGACCCACTCTCCTGACCACTGGTTTTCTCTACCACAACATCAATACCACCAAGATTCATCGCAACATCAGAGAGTGGAGTACCCGTACCTGGAGGATCAATGTCCATAGCCTCTAGACCTTCATGAACAGCTGGAGGACTCACCACGGTACTCTGACTAATAGTCGCGGCACTCTTGGTATGCTGCACGGTACTCTGATCACCACCCACAGTGCTCTAATCAATAGTTGCGGCACTCTCCATATGCCATACGGTACTTGGATCCATAGCCACGACACTCTCAATGTCAGGCACGACACTCTGAGTGTGCCGCACCGTACCTGAACCTCCACTAACATCACCACCGCTAGCACCACCGATGCCCTTGGTATCCTTTCCCCCCACCAGAGTTGAGGTCTCGCCGGTATGAGCCTCACCGAGTCCCGCCGGTACTATTTTCGGCATGGATGATGTCGCTTCAGCCCCAATCGGTGTCGTACGAGATGCTTCACGAACCGGATCCGCAACAACCGGACCCATTTCAGTCGGAATACTCACGGGTGAGTCGCTCTCGGTTGCGCCGGATGATGTACTCGCCTCCTCGAACACCGACGACATCGTATCAGCGGTAGACATGGTAGAGCCGTTCGGTTCCTCGCCGGAATCAGCCATGGTGAGAGGAATTTCGGATGAGAGACTTTGGTTTCAAAAAATTATGGACCGAAAAGTTGAGGAAAGTTTGGAGAAAAGAAGAGAGAAGAAGAAATGAGGGGGAATGTGATTTTCAGACTCCTACTCTCTCAAAATAACCGACTAAGAGTTTGAATGTGTTGAAAGTGGGAGAAAACAAAAGATTTCGGGCGGTTATGAAACCACCTGTGCCGCACGGCACACTGACTCCACCGTACGGTGCACCTACTGTGCCGCACGGTATATGCTCTCTCATCTCAACCGCACGACACACCTTATATGCCGCACGGTGCACCTCTGTATTCTTTGAAAGTTTTGGCATTAAAATCAATTTTCCAAGAGATATTTAGGACACGGCTTCAAGTCTTTAAAGGAGATTGCCATCGATCTCACTCGAACTAATCATCAATCGCTCGAAATTAGCCTCATGCGCTCACAGAACCTCACTCGTTGGTTCTATCTTATCATTCATTGAAACACCAACTGGTTTCGTAAGTCCTCTCCGGCATTAACAACGGTTTTCCTCAGCACCGACTGGTTTCATAAGTCCTCTCCGGCATTAACAATGGTTTTCCTCAACACCAACTAGTTTAGTAAGTCCTCTCCGGCATTAACAACGGTTTTTCTCAGCACCGACTGGTTTTGTAAGTCCTCTCCGGCATTAACAACGGTTTTTCTTAATGGAGTGGGTAAAGTCTAATTACCCTACTATTAGGCATAGCATGTGCCTATAGCAGGCACCACGAGAGGGTGAATAGCACGGCACCACATAGGGAGTTCGTGAGCCCTATGCCGAGCTGGTTAGACCATGAATGAGGTCAGGATAATTAAGTAAGTTAGTATATCAGGATGCACTAGCACGACGTAAGACATAAAGGGATGCCCCTGGTATGGCCGAGCTAGGAGGGCTACGTGTATGGCTTAAATAGCATTCTGGAATACATAAATCAGCTCGGTGCGATGAGCTGGGTTATGTACGGGTTATTCCGAGCTACGTGGAAGCACGACATCGCCACGAGTAAGGCGGTGAGACATTCCAGAATATTCTACAGCGGTTCCTTATGAGATAAGGAGCAATCCCGTAAAGCAAGGGATTGATATGGAAAGTCCTAATGTGATTAGGAGTATGCCCCATATAGGGAAGAATCCTACATGGAAAGAAAGACCTCTGCTAGACGAGATCTAGCAGGATGTGGAAACTCGCCCCTAATAGGAAAGTCCTATTAGGAGATGGATTCCTGAAGCTAATAGGAAACCAAGGCACGAGATGCAGCCTTCTTCACCTATAAATACAGGACAATAACCATGACAAAAGGTACGCTGTAACACCCAGTTATACGCATTGTGTGCTTTGCTTAAATAGTAACCCAGTACTAACTTAAGCATCGGAGGGCCTTTGCCGACGAGAGGTAAAGGTGCTCTAACCCTTGTCTGTCTTGCAGATTTAGGGTTCCGGTGAAGAGATACGTGATCAAGACCCTACGTGGATTTTATCCCCGTACAATTGGCACCGTCTGTGGGAAACGCTTACAAAAGGTCTTATTCTCTTAAACAGAGATCAACAATGGTGCTTTCAGAGCCTCTTCTGTGCACTCCACGAAGGCAGGATGTGGAGGACGATGGTGGGACCACACTTGTGTATACTACGAGAAAGAGCACAAGGGTGGACAAAACTCCCATGGTTTTAAGAGCACCACAGAAAAAGCCAGCGACTAGAAGGTTCAACATAGGGCACATCCCTGAGATTCCAAAATTCAGGGATACGCGCCTGATACGTTACGATTCCCCAAGGACAGGCGAGAGGCGGGGACACTCAAAGACACCACCAAGAGGTGGGGGAGCCTCTACCCGACGAGAACGGGGGAGAACCCCCCCTAGGAAAGAAGGTCATAGGCATACAAGGAATCAAGAAAGAGAGGATCGCCTCGACAGAAAGGAACAAGAGGCAGAACAATTGGCCCGCGAAGTCACTCGACGAGAACGAGAGATTCAGGACCTGAAGAAGCAGCTTCAAGAGAAGGAAAAAGATTTACGCTCACGGACGAGATCCGTGCAGTATGAGAAACAAGAAAAAGGTCATCACCACGACAACGTTTCCACTGACCGAGCTGCCTCTCCACGAAAAAGGAGAGACAGGTGGAAAAAAGGGAAAGGAGGAAGCATGCTAGGGACAGGTATGAGAGATCTGGATCCAATGAGCACGTTCCCGAGCAGCACACAAGAAGGAGGGATGCCGGCCGAGCCGATCAAGGTCCCAAAACTGCACGAGAAGCAGCTAAAGAGGCCCTAGGCCAGATCTCCAAGTCACCATTGGCCCACTGGATCCGCACAGAAAAGGCGCCGATCAGGGTGAAACACTCAGCGTTCATTCCTTACGAAACAAGCACGGATCTTGTGGCTCACATTCAACACTATCAGCAGGCCATGTTCATGCATGAGCAAGATGATGCCTTGCTATGTAAGATGTTCCCATCCAGCTTGGGGAAAGTGGCCCTGAGTTGGTATCACAAGCTCCCAGAAGGATCAATTCTGTGCTGGGCTCAGCTAGCCGAGGAATTTGCTGCTCGGTTCCTGACAAGCCGAGCAGTCCCGAAGACCTTTGATGCATTGACCTCTATGAGACAGAGGGGCGATGAAACCTTGCGGCAGTACTCCAAGAGTTACTGGGAGACGTTCAACGAAATTGAAAATTGCAGTGAAGAGTATGCCTTGGCAACGTTCAAGACAAGCCTGCCTATGCATAGTAAGTTATGAGAATCGCTTACTATGCATCCAGTCAAGACGGTAGCCAGACTCATGGAAAGAATCCAAGAGCACGCACGAGTGGAGGACGATATCCTGCAGGCTGGAGGAAAGATTGTGGCCGAGCAGCCTCAACTCCTAGAAAAGAGGACGGTAGAGTCAAAGGTGTACAAAAAGGAGTACACAACAGGACGGAAGGACTTTGCACAGCAGAAGAGGGATAAGGCTGATCCAGATCCCAAATCCTACTTCAGTATCATGGCAACTTTCAGTATCCCGATTTACAAGATGCTGTACAGGATAAAGAACGAATCGTGGTTCAGACGGGCCCCAAAGATGACAGGGAATCCGGAGAAAAGGAGAGCTATTAACCAGCATTGCAGCTATCACAGAGATTGGGGGCACATGACTAAAGATTGTGTGGAGTACAAGAAGTTTTTGGATGAAAAAGTGGCAGAAGGCCATCTTAAGGAGTTTTTGGCTGACAATAAGAACGATGCCGAGCTGGTAGAGGAGATGGACTATAAGAAAAGTCCAAAGGGAACAATCCATATGATACATGGATTAGTCGGCCCTTACACCAACAACGAGATAAGGCACATCCAGAGAGTCAACGGCCAGGCAAAACAAGTTATGAAGCTCGGCACGAAAAGGCCGAGAGCTGAAGGTATAATAGAAGCCTCTATCACCTTCACCGACAACGATCTAGATGGAGTAGTGGTGCGCCATAACGACGCGTTAGTAGTCACCCTACGAATAGGGGAATATGACATTGAGAAGATTCTTGTTGACCAGGGAGCCAGCACGGAAATCATGTATTACCACACTTTCAAGAAGATGGAACTCTCACCGAATTCGTTGCAGAAATGTTTAGTCCCGTTGGTTGGCTTCAGTGCACAAACAGTATGGCCTATGGGAAAGGTCACGCTGCCTGTCAGAGCAGGATCGGTTGTCCTAAAAACTGATTTCTTAGTGGTGGACCTGCCGTCCTCCTATAACGTGATTATAGGAAGAACATGGATGCACAAAATGAGGGCGGTCTCTTCAACTTATCACCAGAAGATCAAATACCCTGGAGCGGATGGCATAGAGTGCATCAGGGGTAACCAGAAGGTGGCCGACCTGTGTTTCAACATGGTACTAAAGAAGTCCCCAAAGGCCGAGCTAGTGCAAACCGTTGAGGCTCCAGATCAGTCAACCTTGGAGGACGTTGGTGGTGACCCCACCAAGAAAATGGTGGAGGGGTTGAAGAAGGTGCAAATTCAGGGATGCGACAAGGAAAGATACTTCTTGATCGGCGTAACACTTTCCGAAAAGGAGGAGAAGGATTTGGTTGCCTTTCTGGAGAACCACATCGATGTGTTTGCTTGGACCCCCCAAGAGATGCCTGGGATAGATCCTGAAGTTATCTGCCATCACTTGAATGTGGATCCTCAACACAAGCCAGTTGTGCAGAAGGCGAGAAGGTCGGCACCACAGCACGCTGACGCCGTGATTGAAGAAGTGGAACGGCTACTAGAAGCGGATGCCATACGTGAAGTGAGCTATCCAGATTGGTTGGCCAATACTGTTGTAGTCAAGAAGAAGAACGGTAAGTGGAGGGTCTGTGTGGACTTTACCAGCCTCAACAAAGCATGTCCCAAGGATAGTTTCCCACTTCCCAGAATTGATCAACTTGTAGATGCCACATCAGGCTATGAGAGGATGAGCTTCCTTGACGCATATCGAGGATATCATCAAATAGCCATGTACGAGCCCGATCAGGAAAAGACGTCTTTCATCTCCCCAAGAGGGCTCTACTGCTACAAGGTCATGCCATTTGGGCTAAGGAACGCCGGAGCGACCTACCAGAGGTTAGTTACTAAGATGTTCAAGGAACAGCTCGGCAAAACCATGGAGGTCTACATCGACGACATGGTGGTAAAAAGCAGGTTAAAACTCGATCACCTTGCCGACCTAAAAGTAACTTTCAACATTCTGAGAGAATACAAGCTGAAGCTAAACGCTTCCAAGTGTGCCTTTGGAGTCAGCTCGGGGAAGTTCCTTGGGCACCTAGTGACTAAGAGGGGGATCGAAGCCAACCCAGATCAGATCACGGCCCTACAGGGCCTTCAAAGCCCAAAGACCACGAAGGAGGTCCAAAGGCTAACAAGAATGGCAGCAGCCCTTAACCGTTTCATTAGTAAGTCCTCAGACCGATGCAGACCATTCTTTCAGCTTCTGAAGAAGAGGGAAGGATATGAGTGGGGAGCCGAGCAGGAACAGGCTTTCCAAGAGCTGAAGCTCTACTTGTCATCACCACCCTTACTCTCTACTCCAGAAGCTGGGGAGCGGTTGATATTATACCTAGCAGTATCTGATCATGCGGTCAGCTCGGTTCTCCTACGAATAAAGGGGGCAGATCAGGCTCCGGTCTACTTTGTAAGCAAGACAATGTTAGATGCTGAGACACGTTACCTGCCATTGGAAAAATTGGTCTACGCTCTTGTTACCGCATCAAGAAAATTGCCTCATTATTTTCTACAGCACCCCATCACTGTGTTCACTGAATATCCATTGAGGGCCTTGCTTAGGAAGGCGGATTTCTCCGGAAGGATCTCGAAATGGTCAATAGAGTTGAGTCAATTCGACCTTGATTATCAGCCCAGAACAGCAATCAAAGGGCAGATTCTGGCAGATTTCATAGCAGAGTTCACTCCGACAGTAGCTCCACCACCACCAACTCTCCACGAGAAGGAACAAAGTACTACTCCCAAGCAGCAGGAAAGGGTTGCCGACCTGGAACCAGACGAATGGCGGCTGTACGTTGATGGGTCAGCCTGCAACAAAGGATCTAGAGCTGGGGTTGTGCTGTTCTCCCCAGAAGGATTGGTTTTGGAGCAGGCACTGCGGCTGGGATTTAGTGCCACTAACAACGTGGCAGAGTATGAGGCCTTGATTGCTGGACTGAGGAGTGCCCTGGAACTCAAGGTAAAAAAGTTAAAAGTATTTTGTGACTCACAGCTGGTTGTTAACCAACTCTCAGGGGAGTATGCAACAAAAAGCGAGAAGATGACTGCATACTCAGAAGCAGCCAAGGATTTGCTCGACAGATTCGACAGAGTCCACATCCAACAGATCAGCTCAGGACAGAATGCACATGCAGATTCACTAGCTTGCTTGGGATCAGCGGTCAAGACAGAATATCGCCGCACGGTGGCGGTGGATTACCTGAGCGAACCAAGCATTGGCCGAGCGGTGGAGATCGTGATGGAAACAGAGTTTGGGCCGAGCTGGATGGACCCGATAGTGGCATACCTACGAGACGGGACCTTGCCAGAAGACAAGAGGGAAGCCCACAAGATCAAAACCAAATCAGTACGTTTCTGGCTCTCTCCGGAAGGTAAGCTTTACAGAAAGTCCTTTCTTGGTCCATATTTGTTATGTGTACACCCAGCTCTTGTTCAGAAATTCCTCCATGAGATCCATGCTGGAACATGTGGGGGACATACTGGCGGAAGGTCAATAGCTCACCGAGCGATATCCCAAGGATATTGGTGGCCTTACATGCAGGAGGATGCAAAGGCTTATGTCAAGAAATGCGAAAAGTGTCAGAGGTATTCCCCTCTCATCCGAGCTCCCGCGGAGGATCTGTTGCCTCTGACCAGTCCATGGCCATTTGCCCAATGGGGACTGGACATCGTGGGTCCCCTCCCCATGGCAATAGGGAAACGAAAATTCCTGCTCATTGGCACTGACTACTTCACTAAGTGGATAGAGGGAGAAGCACTGGCCAAGATCACGGAAGCTATGATGGAAAAGTTCGTATGGAACAAGATAATTACAAGGTTTGGAGTACCCTACTCCATCATCTCCGATAATGGATCCCAGTTCGGCAAGAAGTTCAAAGCCTTCTGTGCTCAGTACGGCATCAGAAACTATTATTCCACCCCAGCCTACCCGCAGAGCAATGGGAAAGTAGAGGCTTCGAACAAGACTATCCTAAAAAGTCTTAAAAAGAGGTTGGAAAGTAAGAAAGGAAAGTGGCCAGACGAACTGCCTGCCATGCTATGGGCATACAGAACCACACCACGACGATCTACGGGAGAGACGCCGTACTCCCTCGCTTATGGGACAGAGGCAGTAATTCCATTGGAGGTGGGCTTGCCGACCATTCGCACTACACTTATGGAGTCAGGGGGCAACGATAAAGCCCTAGCCGAGCAGCTCGACCTTGCTGAGGAGAGGAGAGAGCGGGCACTCATCACCCTAGCGGCATACCAGGAGCAGCTGCGGAGGAGTTACAACAAGAAGGTGCAGCCAAGGGAGTTCAAGATTGGGGATCTAGTCCTGAGGAAGGTCTTGGCCAACACCAAAGTATCCTCTGACGGGAAGCTTAGGCCGAACTGGGAAGGCCCATATAAGATTGTAGGGATTGCTGGAATTGGGGCTTATCGTCTGGCCGACCTAGATGGAAACCAAGTGCCACGGCCATGGAACGTCTAGAGCTTGAGGAAGTTTTACCAGTAGTTTGTTTATGTGATTACGAATATAGTCACATCTCTTCTTTCTTTTTTTTTAAGAAAAAAAAAAGAGCGTAGTTGGGGTTACGAATAAAATCACCAACATTTATTATTTAGAATCTTTTCTTTTATTTCAAGCATTAATAAGATTTCATCTTTTCTTATTATCGTTTTGTTTAATACGAACCAACATTTGTCTTCAAATGTGGATTCCTATTGGGGAGCAGAGAGTATATATACTCCAATCACTTTAGCTTTTGCTAAATCCAAGTATGTGAACACTTGGTAAAAGTCTTTAGCTTTTGCTACATCCAAGTATGTGAACACTTGGTAAAAGTTTCTAAGTATGAATAAACTTAGATTTGCAACGATGAATGCAAAAAATCCAAGTATGTGGACACTTGGCAAAGGTTTCTAAGTATGAATTAACTTAGATTTGCAACGAATATTGCAGATTGCAACGAATATTGCAATAAACTTTCTAAGTATGAAGAAACTTAGGTTTGCACAGAAAATTGCAAACAAAGTATGAAAACACTTTGGTTCAAAATATGAAGACATTCGAACACCTAGCATACAGACAAACATAGCACGAAGAAGCTTGCAACACAAACTGCGTAAAAAGACTTGATGAAATGAAAAAGTACGAAAAACACTTAGCAAAACAAAGCAAACCAGTGTATCAACATAAGCAGAGGCCACATGCGGCCGAACAAGACCACGCAGGGTCAAATGCAGAGTTCAGATGATAGCGGACAAAATTAATAACAGGCATCAAGCCTCTTCACCATGCTGACCAGCATCGGTGGCAGGGTTGGGGTCAGAATTGTTACCTCCAACAAAACCTTCAGCAACACCATCTCCAAGGACATTAGGGTCAGTCATGGTCTCATCAATTTGGGTCTGCTCAGGGAGGAGCTCAGTCTGGGCTTCAGAATTGGGTTGATCTTGAGCATCTGGGTGAGCTTGAGCAGCGGCCATCTCGCTCGGCAGTTCCATGTTAACCCAGAGGGGGGAAGATTCATCTACACCAAGCTTGCTAAGGCATCGCTGCCAAGCTGCACCCCAGACGGTGTCTTGCACTGTCGGCATCTGGGCTCTGTAATTCTCGGTCACTTCCAGCACGGCCCTATCATACTCCGCTTCAGCTTTTGCATTGGCCACAGATAGGTCAGAACGCAGCTGCTGCTCTATTTCCTCAGCCTTTTTCTTCTGATCGGCCAACTCCTCCTTCAGCTTCTCGACTTGCTCTCGAGCTTCACGAAGTGACTGGGCATTCTGGGCGCTCTCCCGCTCGGCCTTTTCAGCTATCTTCTGCTCTCTCTTCAGGTCTTTCTCGACCTCTTTTGCTCGGTCGAAACCGGCAGCGGCTTTCTGCATGATCTGCAAAGGAAAACACAACAAAGCAATTAAGCAAGGAGGTACTACAGAAGGGAAACATGAACGGAAACAGTAAAAAGACTTTGTACCTTGGCGCTGGACTGAAAAATTGACTTCATTAGCGTGTCATAAGAGCTACTCTTCTCCCTCTCCATATCAAGAGGGAGGAGAGCGGCCCTAGACACACCAAATGCCACCTCGGTGGAAGAAATTTTATCTATCACAGAGAGGGGCGCGCCATCAGAACGGGCCAAGGCTGGAGCCCAGGGTTGCACCAGAGGTGGCGAGTCACGGAGAGTTTGACTTGAGCTTGTGCTCCCAGTCCTTCTCCTCTGAGGGGGAGGCTGAACATCTTGGGGGCTCTCTGCTGGCCTTTTGTCCCTCTGTTGCTCAGGAAGAGAGACATCCCGAGCGTCGGAGGGGTTGGCAGTATGGACAGCTGGAGGGGCACAGGGGGTCCGCCCGCCAAGGTTCAGCTCGCCCAACAAGTTAATTGGTTGGAGTGGCATTTCTTCTCGGACTGGAGAAGGGGAGTAGCCTGGAGAATCGTCTGAGTCTGCAAGGCGGTTGGATTGCTCGGACAGGGATCGAATGAGTTCACGATGGTCGAAACCAGCAATTCCTTCCTCTTCCTCTTCTTCTTCTTCTACCACCCTTCCGGATGTGCTCGCCTCCTCGGCAGCTCGGACGATGATTGGGATGGCTGTGGGAATCTCAGGGACGTGAGCAAATGTGATTTGCTGTTGAAGGTCTTCAGGGGCCCGAGAACGCCTGGTCCTTCTCCTGGAAGTTCTTCTACGGGGTTGGGGAGCCCTCTGCTCAACTGTCGGGCGAGTAGCTACTAAGGGGCCTATGGGTGGCCAAGGATGTCTCGAGCGTGGCTCACCTTCTCTACGGATTCCTCCCCAGTAGAATGGTGTGTATCCCAGCAGAAGATGGGCAGCTCGGCCAAGTCCTACGGGTGTTGGGGCAAACCCGTCGAAATACAAAGCCCGAGCGATGTCCTCACGGTGAAGTTTGCCGTGGATCAGACGACCACCGTGATTGAGATTACCCGCTGCAAAACAACACAAACAAAACGATGGTTAAACACAGTTCTTAAGAAGTTAAGGGGGAGAAAAATAAAAATATATACAAGTGCAAAGAACGAAGCACTAACGTAGTTTGCCTGTGGCCGTAGGGCAGGAGAAGCCAACAACGTTCCCCTCAGCATCCTTTGGCTCCCAATCGCCGGTGACTATGAGAAAGTCATCCGCCTCACCCTTCGAGGAGTTGGGTAGGTCGGTAATGAGTTTCTGCTCGGGGTCCCTAGCCTTGAAGTAGTAATTGTGATCTATTGTAGGGACTACGCTGTAAAGGTAATGTAAGTCCCACCAGTCGAGGCGCAGACCGAGCAGCCTGTTCAAGGCGATCGTGCCCATGACCACCCTAACGAAATTAGGGCAGAGCTGCATAGGGTTTAATTTGCATCTAGAGCAAACCTCCAGTGGATGGCCCACCGAGATTGTTTGAAAAGATTGTGATTGTTAGAGTCGCCACCCGGATTTGAGGTCCGAACCCGAGAAACCGATAAAAATATGACTCGTTTGCCCATTTGAAAAAGACTTTACTGATCATGGCGGAACCAAAGATTTCTCGGATTCGGGGGTTTGGTTACGAGAGGGGAAGGGTTTTACGGCACCCCTCTCGCCCGGTCCATGAACCGGTCTCTACTCAACATTTTGTGGGATTTTGAAAATATTTGAAATTCGATTTTAAACACGAAATGGGGGATACGGGAATGGCAAACACGTAAATGAATATTAAAACACCAACTAAGTGATGGTGGATGCTTGTGCAAAGTGTACAATGCGATGACAGAATGGTATAAACAAAGAAAATGACAATGAAGGAGAAAAATAGAATTTAAAACACCATTTTGAACAAAATTATTTGTCTTTCCGACACTATTTGCATGTTTTGGAGGGTTTTGATATAGAAATTTGAAGAACATAAAACTACAAAGTTGTAGCCCTTCAAATTATCTACGTTTTGATATATAATACGTTGAAAACGGAGTTCGGAGTAAAAAGTTATGGCTGAAACACTATGACTGACTTTCTGTTAGGGTTTGAGCGCTCAAAGTGGATTGAGCGCTCAAGGGTAAGGCCTTGAGCGCTCAAGCCACTTCCAGGTCGCCAAATTCTGCTATAACATGACATTGGATGATCAAACAACCCCAAATCAATGATTATACTTTATTTTCCCAAAACTGGACAGAAGCATGGACTTTGAAGAATTTTGGAAAGTAAATGATGTGTTAAAAATCGAGTTTGATGATTCTTGATGGATAACAGAAGAGGATCAAACTGATTTCAACACACACACACAGCTCATGCATATTAATCTCTGATCCATCATCAAAGCAGAACAAGATTTGTAAGATGTTAGAAAACAGATTGAGCGCTCAAGGCCTTGAGCTTGAGCGCTCAATCCTACCAAAATAACAGGTTTTAAAAATGCTTTTCTTGATACTTTTCAGACCTTGTAGGCTCATTTCAAGTATGAGGAACTTGAATGAGCCCACTGGTCTCCCTCAGCAAGACCAAAATAGTGATTTTCACATGATTTTCTACCTTTTCGGCTATGATCAAGGCTTGAACTTGTGGTTTGATGAATGGATGGGTAGTGGCTGTGTTTATGGGCTATAGATGAAGTATTTTGGACAGAGGAGTGTAAGTGTAAGGGTTGATTGAGTGATTGATTGAGTGGATGATGGAGGATTTGAGCTTAAAATGGTGATTTTGGCTTGGATGAGGTGGGTTTTGATGGAAGAGCTAGGTTTGAACGAAATTGATGGAGTGTATGGGCTGTGAATGGCTTGTTAGAGTGAGAAAGGGGCTGTTGAAGTTGGTTTCTCAAAGACCCATGTGTTGTAGGCCTTAAAGATGAGATTTTTGGGTGTTTTGGAGGTTGAAGATGATGGAGGGTGGCGGCTATGGAGGAAGGAAAGGCTAAAACGTGATTGAAGTGATGAGAGAGAGTGGAGAGGGCTGATGAAGGGTGTGAGAGTGTAAGAGATCAGCCAAAGGGGGTTTATATAGAGAGAGAAATGGGAGGGAAATGGGTTTAACTTTTGAATTGGGTTTGGGGGGTGATTGAGGAGATGTTCAAGGGTCTAGGAAGTGTATTTAAGCAGTAGAAAACATAGGTAGACGCTCCTCTTGCAGTAGAATATCATGATTAGATGCTCTGCAGAAAACTGATCTGGCTCAGAGTTGAGCGCTCAAAGCCATGAGCTTGAGCGCTCAAGGTGGGATTTTTGGGTTTGAGCGCTCAAGGTCCAGGGCTTGAGCGCTCAAGGCTGTTGCTCAAAAGGTAAAACTTTGCGGGGCCGCCCCGGGTGCTACCGAACTCCGTTTCATGCGTGGTTTGAAGCGTTGGAAAGCTTGTCGAGTGTAATTTCTAACCCAAGTAGTTTGAACCCAATATAATTTTTACATTCAAGTATGTGACCATTTTACCCTCAGAAGGTCGGGAAAATAAGTCATTTTGGTAAAACGGACACATCTCCCTCATTTCAAAATGGATTGAGACGTATTATATATCAATAAAGAGGGTTTTGAATGTACTAGAAGATGGTGTAGGCTTGGGTTTGTTTTGAAATGGTTTATGGATGGTTTGAAGGGTATTTTGGTCATTTTGCTTGGTTTAAGGTTGTTCTAGGAGGGTTTAGAATGGTTTAGGGTGGTTCGGTGAGTTCAAGCCTTGTTCTTAGCCTCGAGGTATGCATGATTGGTCTATTTCATCATCGGGAATGCTCGAGTGCATCCTGGGTTCAAAATCGGGGTGTCTACACCTCCCTAAAGAAAGGGTGTAGGGGGAATCTGAGGCCCCCTTCCACTATGAAGATCAGAGGGATGAGAATCTTTTCTTCATCTAGGCCTACCTCTCTCAAGTCATTACGTTCATTTAGTCTGAATTGAACATCGGCGGGGACGTTGTATTTTTGGCGAAATTATTATTTTCTGGGGATTACTAAGAAAAGCCCTATACCTACCCATTTCTATTCAAGAATTAGGGTTTCGCAGTTGAAACCCAAGGAAGAAGGAGATGAACAGAAGCTGAAAATGAGGCATGGGGGTTTCGACGAGTAAACGGGAAATCTAGAATGGGAAGGTACACTTACGTGAAAAAACGGCCTAAGAGTAGAACTTTCCGACAAAAATCAGGGACAAGGTTGTTGCAGAGAGCTTGAACGACGTTAATGGCGGACGGAAATCCTTCTCTCCTCTTTCTCTCTCTCTTGCTTCTGAAACGGTGAAGTAAGGATGGGGAAGGGAGTTTTTCAGAAATGAGGGTTTTGGGGGAAGGGAAGTAATCATTATCC
Organism: Vaccinium vitis-idaea; assembly: GCA_963854785.1. Taxonomy (NCBI): domain Eukaryota; kingdom Viridiplantae; phylum Streptophyta; class Magnoliopsida; order Ericales; family Ericaceae; genus Vaccinium; species Vaccinium vitis-idaea. Next base: position 37,437,145 of record OY978226.1, on the reverse strand, counting down.
CGCCCAAAACCCCATAAAGTAGGGCGTGACATACGAGAAACGTCAGCGGAATCGTCCTTTGGGCTTATCCAAGCCACCAACGGGTCATTTCGCATCTAAAGCAATGACAGCATTGCCACCCACGTGGAGGGCTGAGGGCGTGCACGAAACGCATCAGGAGCCGTTGAAGCTCTGCGCACCGCTGAAGAATGACAGCAATGGCAGAGCTGGGGAGCAATTGGAGTGGGTAAAGTCTGATTACCCTACTATTAGGCATAGCATGTGCCTATAGCAGGCACCACGAGAGGGTGAATAGCACGGCACCACATAGGGAGTTCGTGAGCCCTGTGCCGAGCTGGTTAGACCATGAATGAGGTCAGGATAATTAAGTAAGTTAGTATATCAGGATGCACTAGCACGGCGTAAGACATAAAGGGATGCCCCTGGTATGGCCGAGCTAGGAGGGCTACGTGTATGGCTTAAATAGCATTCTGGAATACATAAATCAGCTCGGTGCGATGAGCTGGGTTATGTACGGGTTATTCCGAGCTACGTGGAAGCACGGCACCGCCACGAGTAAGGCGGTGAGACATTCCAGAATATTCTACAGCGGTTCCTTATGAGATAAGGAGCAATCCCGTAAAGCAAGGGATTGATATGGAAAGTCCTAATGTGATTAGGAGTATGCCCCATATATGGAAGAATCCTACATGGAAAGAAAGACCTCTACTAGACGAGATCTAGCAGGATGTGGAAACTCGCCCCTAATAGGAAAGTCCTATTAGGAGATGGATTCCTGAAGCTAATAGGAAACCAAGGCACGAGATGCAGCCTTCTTCACCTATAAATACAGGACAATAACCATGACAAAAGGTACGCTGTAACACCCAGTTATACGCATTGTGTGCTTTGCTTAAATAGTAACCCAGTACTAACTTAAGCATCGGAGGGCCTTTGCCGACGAGAGGCAAAGGTGCTCTAACCCTTGTCTGTCTTGCAGATTTAGGGTTCCGGCAAAGAGATACGTGATCAAGACCCTACGTGGATTTTATCCCCGTACACTTAACACTGACTGGTTTCGTAAGTCCTCTCCGGCATTAACGACAGTTTTTCTCAGCACCGACTGGTTTCGTAAGTCCTCTCTGGCATTAACGACGTTTTTCTCAACACCGACTGGTTTCATAAGTCCTCTCCGGCATTAACGACGGTTTTCTCAACACCGACTGGTTTCGTAAGTCCTCTCCGGCATTAACAACGGTATTCAGCACCAACAGGTTTTCAAAAATTCTCCGACGGCGTCAAGTCGCAAGTTTTATGTACAACGCATCATTCGTTTTTCCCTCGTTGAAAAACAAGGTGACAATCCCCGCAAACCCGATCAAGGTATGTTTTCTATAAACTCTTGTAATTCATCATGCTTTAAAGCCCTGACGAACTACGCTGGTCTGATCTCTACAATGGGGTACGTAGGCAGCTCGTACGAGCACGACCGCATCAGAATTTTACTTGTTTGTTTTTGTGCGAACGTTTGAATTGAGGGGTGTTTCTATCTTTGACGTGACTTTCATCACACAATGATGGACAAGTCTCGTCAAAGAGGGGCAACTGTAGACACCCCAAAATAAGACGTTCACGTACATTTTAATCCCCGATGATGAAAAGAAAAACCCGGAAGGCCTCTCGGATTGAAATTCTCCAAGTCAACAAAGTCAACAGTACCATACGGTACTCATCTTTCATGCACGGTACAGCCTCAGTCACGTACGACAACCTTTTTGAACTTTGGCGGTGGAGGAGCGCCGCACGACACAGTTTGTGTGTCGTACGGCACTGTCATTTGTCAAACAACTTTTGTAGAGTTCCAACAGCTCAAAATGTTGACGATTTTTTCCTCTGCTTATCATGGTTTCGTGTAAGAGTAAGAGGCTATGAAATAGCCATGATTCCTTTGTGTGGGGAGAAAGAAAACTTGGTAATCACGTTCACCCATCCCCTATATAAGCTGATCAATTCCAACGGAAATGGCATGGAAAAATTGTGAAGAAAACCATGAAACTCCACTCATAAACCCCTGTCAAAACACCTTCTCTATTATAAGCCATCCTCTTTACTATCCATAATCCTCCAGGAACCAATCCAATCCTCTTTTCCAAAGCAAACCCCATCGGAAATTCAATTCCCCTATTTTCGGTCCAAAGCCGTGAGGTTCATATTCAAAATTTGTCCAAGTTCCAGCTATCAATCATCGTAACCACAGTACCAGAGTGAAGTTGGAGTCCAGAGGAGGTGCAAGCCACGCTCAAAGGATCAAGAAAGGGTTTCGATTCGAGAGTTTCAAACCGAAGGTATAATCTCGTTTCGCCAAAAACTCTTAGCTTTGGTGCCCTGAGGGTAGGGGTACCAAGTGTGGAATGATCTCCTATATCTCCTCCACACTTGGTATGCCCATGTTACATCAAAATCAGTTTGATTTCGTACCTCCTAGTCGCGTCGTACGGTGAAAATATCGCCTTGTACGGGGTGATTCAGTGAGGAGGAACATTCCCATTTGAACACATCAATTTCCTATCAAAAATAATCTGTTTTCAATTAAGTTTCATGCCTTGTATGTGCCTTTATTTCATTCTTTTCGAAAATCAAAGTTTTGAACTGTTTGTAAAGGAAACTGTGCCGCACGGCATTCCTCCTGCACCGCACGGTACACTTGGAGTGCTGTACGGCACTCATTTGAAAATTTGACCGTTGGAATGACGAACAATGCCGCACGGCACACTTTCTGTACCGCACGGTACACCTAGTGTGCCGCACGACACACTTTTATAAAATCTAAAATTTTGAAATATTTCTTTTACAAAACAGTTTGAACCCTTGGTGTGTTATTTGGATTATTTGATTTGCATGTTGCTTATTTTCACTATTATCATCTGTTTTGTTTGATAAACTGTTTATTTGAATAAAGTTCGGCATTAAAATATTTTCTAAAAATCCCACAAATGTTTAGTAAGGACCGATTTTTAATCGGGCAAGCGGGGTGCATTAAAACCCTTCCCCGTTCGTAACGTGGCTCCCGAATCCAAAACGAATCTCTGGTTTCCAAATTGTTTTCTAAATCGTTTTCCAAATCATTTCCAAAATGGTTTCTCGGGTCCTAAAACATTTTCCAAAAACCCGGGTGGCGACTCTATTTTCAAAACATTATTTTCAAATAACACCGGTGGAAATCGACCGTCCACAACCGTTATTCGTCCAAATATCTCGTTTGCAGTTAGTTTGGTTAGCCAATTTATGTCGGCTCCTCGCCTCTGCACTGGGAGGCTGTTCTAAGAATTGTGAAGTATCTCAAAGCCATCCAGGACGTGGTCTATTTTATAGAGCTAGTGGACACTTGCGTGTTGAGGCCTTCACTGACTCTAATTGGACAGGAGACCCATCTGACAGGAGATCCACTACATGATATTGTATTTTTCTTGGTAGAAACCTTGTTAATTGGAAAAGTAAGAAGCAGACAGTAGTTACGCGGTCTAGTGCTGAGGCGGAGTATAGGGCAATGGCTCATACGACATGTGAGGTTGTGTGGATACGTTCGTTTCTTGAAGAGATTGGATTTCTTGTGCAGGTGCCTATGAATTTGTACTGTGATAATCAAGTTGCAATCTATATAGCATCCAACCCAGTGTTTCATGAGAGGACCAAGCACATTGAAGTAGATTGTCATCTTGTACGAGAAAAGTTGACTGGTGGAGTGATTGCTACTCCATTTATGTCCACTGGTGCCCAGTTAGCTGATATGTTTACTAAGCCATTGTTCAAACCACGATTGGAGTTGCTTTGTGACAAGCTGTGACTTATTGATATTTACTCTCTAGCTTGAGAGAGAGTGTTAGAATAGTTTATATGTATTTGTCCCACATTGCTTAGTTATGTTGTGTAACGTGTCACGTGATAATATAAATAAAGCTCTCTCGTGTTAGGGTTCATTAACACCCTATACACTTTTATTCTCTCTCATAACAACCGGAAAAGAAAATTGGTGCGTAAAAAGTTGGGATCTTTATTCTATCTGCAGCTTTGGGGGATGTTGGGTTGCAAAATAAATCGGTTGAGAAGTCAAAGAAGAAAGATGTTTCTATAGGTGTGTCGAACATTCCAGAAAGTAAAGCTGCAATTGTTGATCTTAAAAAAATTCTGCCGAACAATTGCAATTTTGTATCCTTTATTGATGCTAAATTAGACAAGGAATACTTGTCAAGTCCAAAGGTTGCTCCTGCGATTCAAGGTATTTACTGCGGACTGGGTTTTGTATCATCAGTTTCATGGATGAGTGTCACATATCTAAACAATGTTTGTTGTTTTACCTAGATTGTGATATCAAAGGAGATGACCCTGAATGCAGTAAAGGTGGTAATACATTCTGTCGATATAGTTCTCTTGATGTCCAGAAGGTTGCCAATAGCAGCCAGGGGGATGTTCAGATGCGGGCAATGGTTGCAGGTGGTAGCTTCAAAAAGATACCAAAGGGTAAATCACGTTGTTTATTTTTCTCTGTTCCATTTGTTAATGTGCTTCTTTAAACTTTCTTCCTTTTCCAGTACTACATTTGTTAATGTCATGAATCGTAAAAGGAAGCACTCAGTGGATGCTGTGCCATCGTCATGCTCCAGGAAAGTTTTGAAACTGACGAGTAGTGCTGCCAAGCAGCCAGATTGCAAGGAATTTGCTGTACGGAAGATGAAGATCAATAAATCAAGAAAATCTAATCTCTGTCCCAGGTCTGCTGGGTGTGCTCAATCTTCGATTAATGGTTGGGAGTGGCATATATGGTCATCAAATGCTAGTCCTGCTGAAAGAGCTCGTGTTAGGGGAATACATTGTCTTCATCCTCAATATGTTGGTCCTGAGGTTGGTGGATCGCAGATGTTGAACATGAAATGCCTTTCTGCCGGAACGAACAGGGTCAAGATGCGAAACCTTCTTGTTGCTGCAGAGGGTGCTGATCTTTTAAAAGCTACTCAGTTGAAGGTAACTGAGGGATGTAATTTGCTTTGACGTATCTCCTTGTGCCTGTCATGATTTTTAATTGTTTTAGGGTTTTCTCATCAGGCTAGGAAAAAACGCTTGCACTTCCAGCGGAGCAAGATACATGACTGGGGTCTTTTTGCTCTGGAGCCAATTGAGGCTGAAGATTTTGTCATCGAATACGTTGGCGAACTAATTCGTCCTCGTGTAAGCTTAAAATCTTTTTGTATGAGTAACTTGATTTTGTCTTCATGCACGTGTAGAGTTGAATGTAGTTGCGGCATAGGGTTCCTTCTATTGTACTACCAAAATATCCGTGCATAGAAAATCCAAGTGTATGCGATTGATTTGGATTCATAAGAAATTGTAAGATTCTTATTGATTTACTACATATACTGGATACCAGTCAAAATCAAATTTAAGTAAATATCTTTGGAATTTAATTTAACAAACAGGACTGTTCATTTACAAAAAAAAAAAAGAAAAATGGAGGGACTGTTTTATCTTACACGAGATATTCTGTGGATACAAGTTATCTCATGTTCCAAACTTTTCTTTTTTTGATTCTGGACCGCGAGAATTATTTCTTTCCATATCTATTTTTTTACCAGTACTAGGTATTGGTATTTACCATTTCTTTCATTATCCGTTGACAAGGTTAGAGTTATTGCCTCTAATTTTGTTTCTAGATAGTTTTCCTGACAACATGAAATGAATCCTAGGATTTTTGTTAATTGTTTGTTGAACAATGAGAAAAAGAAGTCTTTTTTTTCTTTCTTCTGTTAATTAAGGAAATTTTTTTAATGTGATATGTTTGGTCTTTCTGAGAACCATGTCTCTTAAAATTTTCTATGTAACTTGGAATGAGAAATTACATTGTGTGTGAAACAATATGAATTGGACCTATGCACATTGATAGAACTATACTTAACAGGTTGACCTACGTTTTCACATATTTGGTGTCACCCAATCAAGAAGCAATAGCTTGCACACAGTCAGTATCTATGCACCACGCAAACTCCAGTGATCCTCTAGTCTCCATTAATGACACGTGGCAGGAATAAATACACAGCATGCCCATTAAACTCGATCAAAAGACGTATACAATAATAGCCTGGCCAGATTGTGTAACAGCTCTAGTAAGAAGTAATAGCAATGAATTAAGAGGAAAATAGATGACAAAGGCATATATCCACATGAAGCACAACAAGCATATATCCACGTGAAGTGCAACAAAAGTTGATTAATATACAAATATTTTTTTTTTGCTAAGTGAAAAAGGGTAGAAGGACGAGGACGACCATGGGAACTCTCAAGGTGAGACCATGGGAGCCCTTATTTGTTGGGATCCGGAACTGGAGGTTGAGCGACCTGAGGAGAGTCATACCCTGATTTTAGTCCTACCAGCGGCCAAGTGTAGCCAGGACTTCAGTATACGTTTGGTAAAGAAATATGAACTCATGGAGAAGAGAAATTATTAATGTCACGACGTGACATTGTCTACGATATGGATTTTGCAAACCAACCATTTTGACCCTCCCAAGCTACAACTCATCTAAGGCTTAGGCAAATCAGAAGTACAAAAATTTAAAGAAAAAATTAATAATCCCTATAACTGTTACATACTTACATACCTATACACATGCCAAGATAGAAAGCATAGTATTGCCCTATTGAGGGACCACATTGTTTAAGTGTTGTTTGTGCAATGAAGTAAAAATATAAGAGGGAAGGGGAAAAGGTTTATAGGTAATGGTGTTTCGGCTTACTGTAGTGGATTTTCAGATTACAGGTATTTTGTATTTTCTAATTGGTTTTTCATCTGCACGGGACTTCTTTTAAGAAAGATATAACCTGATGCAGCGCAGCCTATGGAAACGAAAACGATCGTGCAAGAGAGACACGAACAATAAGATCGACCCAGAGGTACTCCCTCCTTAAACGATCACAATATGAGTTAAAACTCGTTTTCTTTAATTCAATAACAACCGAATTCTGCCATTAGGCTTACAATGATACTTATAGGGTTAAAGTAACCCTAATCCAACTAGGAATCAAATAACAAACCCTAATCCAACTAGGAATTAAATAACAAACCCTAATCCAACTAGGAATCAAAATACTCTAGAACACTTATTTCTAAAATTGGAGACTTCCTAACAAAATTAATATAATAAAAATAAGGAAAGCTTAAAACACTATATTTGTAAGTAATATAAATTTCCAATCTGCATCATTCTCCTCTGCTTGAAGAAACTCGTCCTCGAGTTTATACAGTTGAAGTCGCCGAACCTTGTCCGCTTCCATCTTGAACTTCAAATTGATTTTTCCGAAGCCAAATTCCAAAAAGAAATCTTCACAAATTAGAGGAACAATTTCCATTGTTAGGTATGAAACACATGATTTGCTGCTTGCAAAATCTTCAATAAATTCCCAAAAAGGATCGATAAATTGTGATACTTCGAATCCTAACGATGGGCATATTTTGATCGCCTTTTTTCCCACGTTCAAGACGCCATTGATTGAATCCAAACCATCAACTTTGTCAAGGATAGCAACAAACTTCTTCTCAATTTCCACAAATTCATCATTCATATTTTCTATCACGTTATAAATGACAATTTTCTCCTCATCCGGGTACTCATCGAATTTTGGAGGTGAATCCCAATGAATTTCTGACTGCAACAACGATGAATCTGTGTCCAAAAATATTTTATCGGACTCTTCCTCTAATACATCGTCGATAGAATCTCCTACGTCTCCCTCAACTAAAATTTCTTCTATAACCTCTTTTTTTCTCCCTCCATGGAATTGAGGAAGCCCAATTTTTTTTGGAATCTCAATTTTCATACTAGACTTACAATAACGAGAGCCACGGGTTATAGCCGCAACGTCTCTATACCGCCCCCCTTGGTAGTTTCCGCCACCAAAAGGTTTGATATCTTCATCGTCTGAAAAACCATCCTCTATCGGAGGATTAGGTCTAACAGGACGACGGCGAGTTGGGTCAGCGTTCTCTAAAGCATCCATGCGCTGGGCAATATTCCCAAACATGGCTCTGAGTTCAGCAAAACCCTCCTCCATCCGAGCATCCCAAGCAGCATCATCTCGTTCATAGATTTCGTCGATACCAGTGGTTCGACCACCCCCTCTTGCACATCCTACACCGCGTCTCGCCGCCATGACAGGATTGCAACGTGTGCTCTGATACCAACTGATGCAGCGCAGCCTATGGAACAGAATCAATCGTGCAAGAGAAACGCGAACAATAAGATCGACCCAGAGGTACTCCCTCCTTAAACGATCACAATATGAGTTAAAACTCGTTTTCTTTAATTCAATAACAACCGAATTCTGCCATTAGGCTTACAATGATACTTATAGGGTTAAAGTAACCCTAATCCAACTAGGAATCAAATAACAAACCCTAATCCAACTAGGAATTAAATAACAAACCCTAATCCAACTAGGAATCAAAATACTCTAGAACACTTATTTCTAAAATTGGAGACTTCCTAACAAAATTAATATAATAAAAATAAGGAAAGCTTAAAACACTATATTTGTAAGTAATATAAATTTCCAATCTGCATCATAACCAGCTTCCTTTTTCTGACTAGTGTTGGAGGGGTATTAAATATTCCTCATCGAAGCTATAATGTCAGAGACTCAGAATTATGTTTTGTACTGTTATGAAAATGACAACCCTATCTAAATCATGGGTGATATCTCTATCGGCCACTGAATGCATTGCATTTCTGAGAAAATCTTTATAGACGAATGAATGCTTTCATATTAAGACAAACTTAAATTCTATCAATTTAATGTCTTCCCGTGTATCATCTTCAGGCTTTGGGGGGTCAAAGCTTGCCCTGCATACTAAATTTAGATTTGTCGGCTTCTTATTCTTTTACTGCTATGGTATGATGATTACGTTGCTTCTGCATGTGTCTTGTCAAAAAGAGAGAAGGTTTCTTTCTCCTTGCTCATGATCAATTGCCCTTTTCCCATTGTTTCACTTATTTATCTTGTCTCGCAGATATCAGATATACGTGAACTTTATTATGAGAAAATGGGAATTGGCAGCAGTTATCTTTTTAGGCTGGATGATGGTTACATGGTAAGTATAGAGTGAAAGCTATTATGAAACTATAGTTTTATGATCGGTATGGTATAAGCTTTGCTTTCACCAAAATTTCGGTCTATTGCCTGGTTTATAGTTTATCCTATTATTTTGAGGACCGCTTGCTAATATAATAACTGTAATACCCGACTTTTAATTCATGTCTATATGTTTGATTTTGTGCGTGTTTATCTAAATTGTGTGTGTTACTTGAGTTAATTGGCATTGTTTAAAAAGCATGCGAAACGGAATATTTTCATTGGTCGGAGCACCATAATCTCATGAGATGTCTAGCGTGGGATAATTTTTCCTTTGTAGGCTTATAAACTTCCACGTTTCTTTTTCCTTGCTTAGTCATGTGCACACACACAAACAGAACGGTGGGTTGGGTCTGGAGAAAGAGAGTGTGTGAGAGAAAGAGGGAGAAGAAGAAGAAGAGGAAGAAGAAGAAGAGGAAGAAAGGGATCAAGAAGGGGAAAATTAGGGGAAAACCTAATTCAAGGTAAGGTTCTTGATTCATGATCTTAATTTGATAATCTTTGTAGCATTGGCATTTGGGTTGTGTAATCTGGTATTCTACAATTGGGAGGAAAGTTTAGGGCTTTTTTCTTACAAAAATTCGTGATTAATATAGTTAAGAGTGTTTGATTGTGATTGAACTCGAATCTGCCATGGTTTTGAGTGAATTTTTAGACATGGTTCCTGTATTCGTAATTTTCTGAAATTTTTTACTGTAGCTACCTATTCGTGTCGTATATGCTGTGTTAAATTTTCAGAATTTTACGCAAAGCACAGAAAATATGAAAAATGTTTTACCGAGCTGCTGTTGTGGATTCATAGTGCTGACAGCACTGTCGCATCTTATGGGAATGACTATATTTTGGTCTAGGAAACTTGGAATTTCTATCCGCTGGTTGCGTTGGAAAGTAGACTTGCGAGGCTTTCAGAATTGATAGGCCATGTAGTTTAATTAGTTTCCAATAATAGCAGTTCAGTTTGAAGTTGGTTGTGAATCTGTCTGGCAGATTTTGTTGTAGGTTTTTGGTTCATTAACAATTAAAAAGATATTACTCCTATGTTTTTTTTTTTTTAAAAAAAGAAAAGAGAAAAAGATTGGTTCCAATTTGTTAACCACCCACCGCCCTATATTAAAAACAAAATAAGACTTTCATTCTTTCATTTACACCAGTCAACAAACCCACACTGTCTCTCCCTCTCTCACTCTCCCCTGACCCCTCTCTTTCTCCGCCGCCCCACAAAGCCACCGCCGCTCCACAGAGCTGACGATCTCCTCTCTCCCTTGTAGACGACGATGATCCAAAAGACGAAGATTCCCACGATGATGATGGTATTTTTTGGTTTGATTAGTTTGAATTAGGTTTGTAATTAATGCGGTGATATTTTTTCGGATCGTCAATGGTGGCTAGATTTATTGGACTTGGTAAGCTTGAGTTCTATTTTGATTATTGCACTGCAATGGTGACGATCTCCTCTCTTTCTTTGTTTTGGTAATTTTTTGGTTCAGTTGGAAGAGGAAGGGATCTGGGGTGGGGTGGGGGTAGAGATGTAAAAACACTTGAATCATCTTCCCTGACTATTTATAAGCACCCCCTCCCTCTACTTATAATAGTTAGGCTTTGCCCTGACTATTAGAGAAGCCGGATGAGACATCAGGGTAGAGTTTTTTGCTACCAAACGGTGGATATGGAGGAGAATCATGACTATTTAGCCCAACCTCCTCATCCCTCTTCTAAAAACACCATCTAAACGGGCCCTAAGAGGCATTACATGGGCTTCTTCTAGTCAAAGAGAAAGAGGGTATATGGAGAAAAGTCATGAAAATAGTACTCCCTCCGTCCCAAAGTCATGAAAAAGTCATTAAATATAATATGGATCTTGTTTGATAGCTCTCGATGAAAGATATAACCAATTAAAAATGGGCACGTATGCTCGTAAATAGATAAGAAATTTGGGACAGACGGAGTATAATATACTCCACTTTTGTCACTAGTGTAGTAGAGTATCTTAATCACAAAACCAAAAGGTTTTTAAGGTGATACTCACATTGGAATAACCAAACTTAGCAACCCTTTAAATTTTGGCCCTTGGATAACCAAAACCAGCAATCTTTTGTCAATAACTTAATTTAGTAGACATCATATCTATCCATCAAGTACACCCAATATTACACAAGATGACAAAAACATTCTCTCTCTCTCTCTCTCTCTCTCCCCCCCCCCCCCCCCCCCCCCACACACACACACACACACACACACATATATATACATATATAATATTTTCAAAAATTTATTTTAAAGAACTTTTTTTTTTCCTTCAAAATTTGGTTTTTTTAAAAAAAAAATTTGTTTACACAAAAACTTGTAAAAACCGTTTTCTTCTTTCAAAATACTGTTTTTTTCAATTACATTTTTTTACACAAAAAATTGTTTTTTTAATTGTTTTTGAAAAGCTGTTTTTCACCAAAAAAAAAAACTGCTTTTTTTTTTCCTTTTTAAAATACTGTTTTTTTCAAAAACAGTTTTTTTAAAACTATTTGTTAACAAAAACTTATTTTGGAGAAAAAAATTGTTTTAAAAAAATTCAAAATATTATTTTCAACAATACTTTTTGTAGTTTGAAAAAATGACGTGGCAAGTTTTGGTTATCCAAATTTGAAAAAGTGAGGGGGCCATTGTTTTTTGTTAGGGACAAAAACACCAATGTGGAACATGACATTGATAACTTTAGCACCTCTAAATAGATAACCAAAAGCTGATGTGACAACTTTTGGGTATCCAATTTTGGTTAGGCCATTCAGGATGCTCTAAAGGGGGAACCGGACATCTATAGTGCACCATGCCGTCCATCTCTGCAATTGATGGTTCAGATTCACATAAGCACTTTTAACTCTTAGCGTTAAGAGCTAACAAACATATCTCATCCATTGATTGTTGAGACTTGAGATGGACAGCTCAGATGTGCACTATAGGGTTCCTGAATAACAAGCGAGAGAGAACATAAAATGTTTCACTCAAACAACGGAAGAAAGAGTATTACAAAGTATCTAAATATCGGTTCTCAAAATTGAACACAACAAAATTATATCTAAATAATAGTCGTTGGTCACACTGAAACTTATGTTTTCATCCCGCTCACTTTTTGGGGTTATGTTTTCATCCTCAAATTCAAATAAACCCAATTGTGCTCTTTGTGTGTGTGTGTGTGTGTGTGTGTGTGTGTGTGTGTGTGTGTGTAGAGCGAGAGGCCCCTTGTAGACACCCCGATTTTGACCCGAGAAACTTGTCAAGCATCCCCGATGATGAAAATGTCTGATAAGTGCACGCGAGACTTGGTTGTGAACTTGGAAACCCCTCCAAAACCTCTTCAAAATAAACCCAATCTTGCACCACCTTCTAGTACATTCAAAACCCTCTTTTTATATATATAATATGTCCCAATCCATTTTGAAATGAGGGAGATATGCCCGTTTTACCAAAACGACGTGTTTTCTCGACCTTCTGAGAGTAAAATGGTCATAGATTTTGATGTAAAAATCATCTTGGGTTCAAACTACTTGGGTTAGAAAATAGACTTGACAAGCTTTCCAACGCTTGAAACCATGCGCAAAACGGAGTTCGGTAGCACCCGGAGTGGCCCCGTAAATTTTGAAATGCTGTGCTGTCTCCTAATCCAGGCGCCTGGACTCCCCTATTCCAGGCGCTTGGAATCACTTCCAGTAAGCATTTTGCAGCTGGTTTTTGATGAAACTATGGGCTCCCTTCTACATTCTCCCACGTTTTCTTCATTCCAAACTCCCTCCAACAGACTCTGGCTCCACATTTAAGAGTTCAAATTCATTTTTCCTCTCAAACTCACCCAAAACTCCCTCATTCTCTCTCTATATATACCCCCCTCCCACTCCATTTCAAGGAGATCAGTTCCTCCCTCACTCCCCTACTGTTATGCTGCAGAAATGCACCCAAAAATTCTATCCCCAATCCATTCCCCTTTGTTCTACTCATTTCTAGCCTAAAAACCCAACCTTTATCACTTGAAATCTACATACTCCAACCATTCACCATCAAAATCAATCAAAGCAGAAGCATTCAGTTTGTTTTCATTCCAGAAACCCATCTCAGTCTATGTAACCATCAGTAACCATCTAAACTTTCTCCAAAAGTTCATCAATCAAAGCTTTGCAAGGTAGTTCATCTACCAAAGTGTTCAAAAAGGCCCTGAGGGGGACTTAACCAGGTTCTTGCTAGTCCTCTATACTAGTGGAGAACTTGGGAGAGGTTCAAAACACACAAGAAGAGAAATTTATTTTGTGCATCAGCATCAAATCCAGGCGCCTGGATCTGCTCAATGCAGGCGCCTGTATTCAATCCAGGCGCCTGGATTCTCTCAATGTAGGCGCCTGGATCCCATCTGTGTTGCCATGTTTTCTACACTTTTACCCTTTTTCTTAGTTATTTGAAGCATTACAGGTCATTTGTAATTCTTACTGATCTTGCATGATTTAGCCGACTACTTAAAAAGCATGGTTTATGATACTTTGAAGTGAATCAAGGTTCAAAAGAGAAGGTTTTCTTGCATTTTTGCATGGTGTCTTTTGTAGGCAGTTCATCAAATGTATAAAAGAGCATGGTATATGTCCAAAATCAGTTAGATACTCTTTGTTCCATCTACAAAGCATTCTAAAATCATGGTTTCCTAGGTTCATATCATTTCATGAGATGATTGTGAGGTCCATTCAGTCCACAGAGTCACTAAACACCATTCTGAGCATGTGTGCATAAGTCATGAGCATTGCACTTGGTGCTTACAGTGAAAAATGATGTTCTGAAGTTGATGTCTGGTAGGCCATCCAGGCGCCTGGATTGGCCCATTCCAGGCGCCTGCATTCAATCCAGGTGCCTGGATCTGCCTAATCCAGGTGCCCAGATGGTCGTCCAGGTGTGACATGTTTGTTGCTTGTGATCATTTTCTGAAACTTCTCAGGGCAGTTTGGGTGTAATTTAACGTAGTTTCAGCACCGTATGCACTTGTATTATCCATACATAGCATTTTGCACAAGCATCCACATACATTCCACTGATCTTTTTGATACATTTTCATGCTTTCACATGAATATGTGTTCAAAGTCCATTCCAAACGACATTTTCAAAATCCCTTAAGCATTGAGTAGAGACCGGCAATTGTGTCGGGCGAGAGGGGTGCTTTGAATTCCTTCCCCTCTCGTAACCTAGCTCCCGGACCCGAGAAATCTCAATAAAAGCAGACCAGTGAAACATTTTCTATTCCAAGGGCAAAAGAGTCATTTTTCAAATGGTTTCTCGGGTACAGTCCTTAAACTCGGGTGGCGACTCCATTCAATCAATCAAAACCGTTTTCCAAACCAAGCAATCAATTTCGTGGGCATCTCCGCGGGGTGTTCACACCCCTTCCTATGAGGGATCCCACACTTTGCTAAAGTGTGGGACTCACCTTTTCAATCAAATATTGACGATCCGTACCATTCAATATGTTTAAAACATGTTTTTAAAAGTTCATGCGAGAAATCATTAAAAAAAAATGATCGGGAAGGGCTTGATCCGAGCAATTTTCAATAAAAAAAAACCTTATATGTACAGTTTTATTGAAAACTGCTCAGATCAAGCCCTTTCCAGACATTTTTTTTATGATTCCACGCGTAGACCCTTAAAAACACATTTTAAACATATTGAATGGTTTGGATCATTGAAATTTGATCAAAAAAGTTGATAATTTGGTGACTCCCTCACCTTAAGCAAAGTGTGGAATTCCTCACTAGGAAGGTATGACAATTAGGCTCTGTTTGTTTGGACGTAAGATATTTTTATATAAAATATTTTCCTCTTTTTCCTTTGTTTGGTTGCACAAAAAGTTAGTAAAATATTTTCCCTGGTAAAATGTTTTCATGAAAATGTTTTCCTTTCAAAAGGATGGTAAGTCATTTTATGGTTGCGCCTCTGCGGGAAAGCCGCTTTCCTCGTATACCACAACACCCAAAATTGAGTTCATTGGTTTCCTGTTCTCTCTCTCTCTCTCTCTCTCTCTCTCTCTCTCTCTCTCAACTATTTTGTGGGTTTAATTTGAAAATGCTCACTCAGGTTGATTTGTATTTTGTGGCTTTTTATAACTTCTCAAATGTCAACCAAACACAAAAAAATAAGATTGGAAAAAATAATTTTTGTAAAATAATTTTACATAAAAAAATATTTTACATCGTAAAACATTTTACATTGAAACAAACGGAGCCTTACTACTGTAATTAGTTGTTTTTAGAACTGAAAATTGCATTGTTAAGTGCTGATTCTATCGTAGCTATTGTTTAGATGCAGGAAATTGCATTTAAACGCTGAAACTGTGTAATTGGAAGCTATAATTGCACAGTTGTATGCTGAAAACTGGATTGTAATTGCTCGAAATTAACCTTATTTGCTGGAGAATGATGAACAGGTGCAGAAATGTGAATTATAGTTTCTGAAAGCATGGCCTAAGTGCTGAAATGGTAGTTCCTTATTGTAAAAAAAATGATGTTTTCTAGTTTCAATGCTGAGAAAGTATGTGCCAGTCTCAAGACACGATTTGGATACGGAACCGATGCAAGTGAAGGAAAATTTGACTTATGTGGAAGAACATAATCAAATTTTGGAGCCGGGAGAGCATGTCTTTTGTTCGGAGGTAATACCGTTAGTGAGAGTACAATGGCGTAGTCATGCGAAAGTGGAGGTTACGTTGGAAACAGAGGAGTCTATGTGAAAGAACTATTTACATTTGTTCGAATTTGGTAAGTAATTTTGGGGATGAAATTTCCTAAGGGGGGGAGAGTTGTAACACCCCGAATTTTATTTATAAGTTTTGTTGCATTTATGTGTAGGTTAATGCAAAAATATCTAAAACTATAGGGTTTTGATGTGCGATTTTCCCTAATAACCTAATTAAACACGATAGTGGGTAGGGTGGGAGTGTCCACACTAAAATTACTTACCAACTAGTGGGTAGGAATTACTAATTTCAGTGTCCACACTGAAATTAGTGGGTAAGAAGTCTCATAGCTTCCATGTTTGTTCACTATTCTTACCACCACCGTTTGGGGGGAGAGAGAGAGAGAGGGGGGTCTTGGGTAATCTTGATTCAAGTAGTTCTTTGGTGAGTTTATGCTTTTCTATGTTTAAATTCCATGGTTTAAGTGTTCAATTTCATGTTTTATATCTAGTTTGCAACTAGTTGTGTCCATGAGAATGGGTTTTAGAAGTTGGAATTGGTTTTATATCAGAGAATTGGTGTACCTCATGGATGTGCGAAATAGTGTTTGTGTGAAGTCGAATCTGCCATGTAATTGATGAATTTTTCTCATCAGCATGCCGACCTTTTTATTTTCTAGTATTTTTACTGGAGATGCCTCTATGAGTCTAGATTATGATGTAAAAAAATTTAGAATTTAATTCAAAGTATAGAAATTGGTAAAAATGTTTTTAGTAATTGGTCAGTTCGTGACTGTGCTGACTGCATTGTCGCACTTTGGTGAAACGGCCGTATCTTTTTGTAAGAATGTCATAATCGCGAACTATTTCTTGATTTTGAAACTAGATTCGTTTACCTTTCATAATATGTATGTATTGTGTTTTAATTTTTACGAAGTGAAATCAGTTTTTGACCTGTAGTTGGTGGATGTGCTGAAATCGAACCTTATAGTAGGAGAATTGATTGTATTTACTTGAACTATGAGCTCAGAGATGAGTTCATATAGTTGGCTTTGGAAATCATTTGCTATCTTTGGTCTTAATTGGTATTTCGTTATGAAATATAAATGGCTTTTGTGCTTATCGAGAATGCATGTTGCAGAGGCTGAAATAGCATGTCCGAGGTGCCGAAATCATAAATTGTACTTTTTTTTTAGAGATTGAGGTGAGTGTTCGATCACATATTTAATTCATTTGGAATTGAAATTGTGGTATTGAACTGTGGCATATGTGCTGATAATGGGCCTATGTGCCGGAACTAGGCAAACATGCCGATACATAGGCAAATACGTCGATTTAATGGCCTTGGACCAATAAAATGGCATAAGCGCCGATACATGGCTTATAGCCGATTCAAAAGACTTTATGTCAATTGATAATTTCTGTTGATTATTGTAGACTTTGTGTCGTGATGGGACCTTATGCCTAGTAGACTTCGTGTTGTCTTGAGGCTTTATGCTGTGTGGACAATTGAGTCTTGATATTGGCCTTGTGCCTGGCTTCGTGCCTAGTAGATTTCGTGTCGTGTTGGGTTACAAGATGTGTGTATGAGTTTTGAGTTGAAAGTTATGCATTCAATTTAATTACTTGATGTCATAGTGAAGTACATGAATGGCTATTCTTTGTTTAATACCTATGACTTACCCACTCTTGGAATCCGTTAGGGATTCCTGTTTTGCAGGTTAGAGTCATTGTCCACTGTTAGGCGTCCGTGAGTAGTACCCTCGCTCGGGGATCTTAGACTGGAGCATCACGCTAGTGGTTGATGTGGAGGTTTAGTGTAGTTTGTACATGGTCTTGTATAATGGTTTGTCCAGCTGTAATGTTGTTAAATCTCAAAAGTCTTTCGCTATTTAGTTGTTAAGATAGTGAACAATGAAGTTGTTAAGGAAGTGAGTTTGTTATATTAGTTGAACTAATTTGTTAGCATTGTGAGATGTTGGTTGTGGCATTATAGTCGCGTGTTTGGCTCAGATTGGACTCATTGGGGTGCAGCTCCGGGTCTGGACGTTACACCCGCGAGGAATCATCAAGGAAATGATCAGGAAGGGCTTGATTTCACTAGAAAAGGATTGATCGGCTACAAACAACAATATATCATGGCTCATTTCAAAGGAAGAAGTCCATAGTGGATTCGAATGGGTAAAATGAAGTTGAATGTGGTGGTGGATATGTTTAAGTGAAATGATTGAGCTTCTTTGTCAAGTAAACGGAGGAAAAACAGATCTTGATGATTTCTTTGTTTCCATTTATACTCCTATTCATTGTGTGTGAAAACCAAAATTGTTTTCCTCCGTTTATACTATCAATCATGATAAATGCATGCTCGTTTGATTCATTTTTCAAGAAATCAATTGTTATTAACTTTATCATGAATTACGGTATGAATTTGTCATGAATCTAATTGGATGATATTCAAATTTATGATGACCGTTGTTTTGATTCGATCACGAAATCTATTATTTTGGTTCATCCATGAAATTTACCATGAAACATGTTTTTTTTTTTTTTTTTTGTTCAATTCAATTTAAAATTTATCATCAATGTCGTACCAATTTACCATGCCTGCTTATTTGCTTTCAACATATCATGAGTGCTTGTTCAATTCAGTTTTGGATTTAGCATGAATACTGATTTGATTCAATTTTAAAATCCAAACTTAAATTTATCATCTCCTATTTTATTTTTTATCGGCTATCATGAATGGTCCTTTAAAGTTACCATGAAATGTACTTTGACTCATGCTCCTTTAAAGTTACCATGACATTAGTTCATTTTTCAAAGAATCAATTCTCATTAAGTTTATCACGAAATTAGGAAATTTTACCAAATTTATATACAAATTTATGTTTATCATGTTTACTGGTAGGGACATTTTTTTTCCATGATTCTAGGGTGCATGGTCGGTTTTCAAACTAAATGTGATAGAATTTTTCTTGAATTTTGTGTATCGAATATTAATTTTGAATTTCTTCCAATTCCTGTTTGAATAATCAAACAAATCTCATATGATTAGAAAAATACATTTACTCCAATCATAATCAAATCCCCTTAGTTAGGAAATCATATCTGCATATATCAATAGGTGATAATAAAAATAGTAGTACAGTAGGTATTTTGCACAGAACATAACTATTCGAAATGATCAGTATGAAAACTTACGTGGTATTTAGAAAAAAGATGATTAGTCAATTATTAACTTTAAGGGAAAAAAAAAAGGGATAGGGAAGACATAAAAAGGATGAGGAAAAAGAAAGAAAAAGAGCAGTCAAATCGGCAGTGCACCCCCTGCTCTCTTTTGCATCTCTATCTTGCGCGAGAGCGGATCCGCTGTCCCAATTTCGGTATCCCAACTCCCTGTCCCAAGCATCCGAGCCGTCCATCCAAGCAATCAACGGCTCGGATTCCATCTCACCCCAAACAAATCTGAACCATCCATATTCATTTGAAAATCTGAGCCGTTGGTTGCTCGGATGGACGGCTTGGATGCTTGGGACAGGGAGTTGGGACACCAAAATTGGGACAGCGGATCCGCCACCATCTTGCGGAGAGCGGATCCGCTGTCCCAATTTCGGTGTCCCAACTCCCTGTCCCAAGCATCCGAGTCGTCCATCCAAGCAATCAACGGCTCGGATTCCATCTCACCCCAAACAAATCTGAACCATCCATATTCATTTGAAAATCTGAGCCGTTGGTTGCTCGGATGGACGGCTTGGATGCTTGGGACAGGGAGTTGGGACACCAAAATTGGGACAGCGGATCCGCCACCATCTTGCGGAGAGCGGATCCGCTGTCCCAATTTCGGTGTCCCAACTCCCTGTCCCAAGCATCCGAGCCGTCCATCCAAGCAATCAACGGCTCGGATTCCATCTCACCCCAAACAAATCTGAACCGTCCATATTCATTTGAAAATCTGAATGAATATGGTAAGAAGTTTCCACGCGTGCACGCGCAATTACGCTTTATCGCCCCACTTGGTCAAGACCTCTTTCAAATGCGCACACCACACCCCCACCCTCTAACACCGGGGGGGGGGGGGAGAGAGAGAGAGAGAAGCAGCACGGTGAGTGCGAGAGAGAAAGAGAGAAGAGAGTGAGAAAGGAGAGATCTACTGAGGAGTAAAATTTGTGTTTGTGAAAAGAAAAATTATTCGGCTACTCCTGTCCTGTGTGTTACCTTTACCCTTTTCCCTACCTGTACTACATGGGCGTTCCATTCTACCTCTGTGCTTCTCCCTTTTTCCTCAAACCCTAGAAATTACTGATCAGAGAGAAAAAGCAATCTCTCTCTCTCTCTCTCTCTTACCTACTTTTGTCTTTCTTTGTCTTTGATTACCATCCCCTCTTGGAAGAGGCCTCTTTATTAATCATAATAATGCTACATTCTTAGATCTCTTTCTCCCTCTTCTTCCCCATAAGCAACATATAGTCAAGTCAAATTTACCATTCTCTTCAATGCCAAGTTTGATTTGCGTAGAATTGCAAGTGCGGATGGTGGAACAGCAGTGAACTGTGAACCTCAACCAACTAGGACAGTGTCTCTCTCCATACAGATTACAGACGCACATACAAGAAATGGGGTCGGAGCAGAATAGGTTTCCGCAGCATCAGGAGCCAGCACCACCCCGGGTATTTTCCCCCACCATCCAGATCTAATCAACCTGCGGAATGTGTGTTATCTTAAATTTGCTTGGCTTTTCTCTGACTAATTCGTTTATTTCTTCTTCCGTTTATATCTCGTGTTCTGTCGTTTTCTATTCTCTTTCTTTCGCTTAATTTTGATTAAAAAGGCTTACTAGGGCCGGGATCATGTCGTTACCTGTGCATCTATGTCAAAGTGGTATTGTTTGGAGTTAGATCTGTTCAATTGAGAAAGAGGGCCTTTCTTTTTCTAAGAAAACCTCCCCCATTCCGGCTATGCTACTGTTGTTCTTTCATTTGTTTCTTTGGCTGTCCTTTGTTGTACCAATAGTATACACTTTTCATGGGGCTGATCACGGTTTTGACACAGTGGATCTCCTCTTTAGGAGCAGGAGGGAGGGTCGTTGCATTCTCCCTCAGGACGATTATTGTGGCCACCCACTTGCCTCTAAGCTACTACTTGTAGTAATTATGCACTCCCAAGAGGGCTGGCCCTCCCCCGGTTTTTCGTACCTGTCTTCATATGAGCACAGGGCAGATCCGATGTGTAGATGGTTCAGGAGATCCTTGTAGCTGCTCGTTTCGCTAAAAGATCAAAACTAGAATTGATTACCCAGATATTTTACGGGCTATTGTTGGAATGCATGGTTTTTGTATCATGAGAAAATAAGCATTTTAATTACTTCTCAGGCAATGCTATTTGCTGCAGAAATTAACATCATACGATGGAAACGTGAAACCCAAAAATTGTCTCTGCATGTGTGCTAAGGCTGCATACATCGCACCCCTCCTGGACTACGGCACTGGCAGAAGCCTCAGGCACTGCTCTGTCCTCTTTTCTTACTTCCAAATGTACTCTGTCTGTTCATGTGTGTATAAAACATGTAAACCGCTTTGGTTCACAGGATGAGTAGTGATTCTTGTCCACTCCATGAAGTAAAATGTGCAGTCTGATCCCTTTATGGCTGGCCACTTGAATTTTATCCAGATTGACTCATTTAATTTCCAGGCATTAGCCATAAAAATCTGGCCTGCTATGGTAGTTGTGATAATTAAACCACGCCACATGCGATATTGTATATTTGAATTTTAAAATATATTAGACGTAGTGAAAGTTAAAGGATTTGTTGCAGGTGGAATACCATTCTTGCTTGATTCTGTTTCATTTTCGCTATCTTTGTCTAGTAATTGCTCTCTACCATCTTCACTTTTCGGTAGGGTTTTCTTGACTTATTTTTAATGCTACCTATCCTACACTGACAGCGGAAGGGGTGGGGAGGATGCTGGGGTGGATTGTCTTGTTTTGGCTCACAAAAAGGTGGAAAGAGGATTGTACCTGCATCTCGCATTCCAGAGGCCAATTCATTGGGAAATGCACCAAATGGACCTCAAAACATTAGGTTGACCAACCAGGCTTCAACTATAGCACCTTCTCTTCTAGCTCCACCATCATCACCTGCATCCTTCTCAAATTCCGCTCTTCCTTCGACAGCCCAGTCACCCAGCTGTTTCTTGTCATCATTGTCTGCCAATTCCCATGAGGAGGGAGGTCCTTCATCCACTATGTATGCCACAGGACCATATGCACATGAGACGCAGCTCGTATCTCCTCCTGTTTTCTCAACCTTCACAACCGAGCCATCTACTGCTCCTCTCACCCCACCACCTGAGTTGGCTCACCTAACCACTCCTTCCTCTCCTGATGTTCCTTTTGCTCAGTTCCTTTCATCAGCCATGGATATTAAAGGCTCTGACAAGACCAACAATTACATCACTGCTTCTAATGATCTTCAAGCAACATATTCCCTTTATCCTGGGAGTCCTGCCAGCAGTTTCATATCCCATGTTTCAAGGACCTCAGGTGACTGCTTATCATCATCTTTCCCTGAACGTGATTTCCCCCCTCAATGGGATCCTTCAATTCCTTCATCTCAAGACACGAGATACCCAAAGTCCGAGTCAGGCCGGCTTACTGGGCTTCATACACCTAGTGGCTCCAAGTTGTCTCAAGATTCCAATTTTTTCTGCCCTGCTACATTTGCGCAATTCTATCTGGACCAAAATCCCTTACCTCATTCTGGCGGGAGGCTAAGTGTGTCAAAGGAATCAGATGTTTACTGCAGTGGTGGCAGTGGCCATCAGAACAGGCAGAATAAAACTTCCAAACAAGATGTGGAAGAAATAGAAGCGTACAGAGCATCCTTTGGGTTCAGTGCAGATGAAATAATCACTACAGCTCAATATGTGGAGATTTCTGATGTATTGGATGACTCCTTTAGCATGACACCTTTTACTGCCAATAAGCTGCATATGGAAGAAAGTATATTGCCACCACCAACTAATGGAGGACGAAAAGGAGAGGAAACACGCACCAATTTGCCGAGTCCCAAGAACCATTCATCAGAATTGGAAGATGTTTATGGGGTTGTAAGAGGAGAAGTGCCAGGTTCAGGCAATAATTCTGAAGGTGAATAATCTCTTCTTGCTGAATATGGGATTTTCTAATTGTGAATTCTTTTACCGAAGGAAAGGTTTTTGGAAACTTATTGCAAGTTCTTTGACATCCAGCCTGTCACTCTGCAAAATTTCATGACTAACAAAATCTTTCAAACTGCCCTGCGCTGCTAGTTTTCTGAAAATCAGTTGGAGGTGCTTTCCGTCTTTATTCCACTTTGCTAATGCAAACAATGTTGGAGATGCACTTGGGGAGCATGGAGTATATGGTGAAAAGGAATCCTGAGTAGTTTAGTCGTGAAGCATACAAAATTTAGAAAGTTCCCTAGCTCCACTATAAGAGATAAATAGATGATTCTTGTCTCCGTTTGTGTTTCAACGGATCTTTAGCATCTCTGTCTTCTTTCGTTCACACCCTGTTTCTTGTAGCAATAATGCTATTTTTTTATTGTATGAATTAGGCCAATTATTACGAAAGCGGCCAGGTGATGTCTTTGGGCGAAGTATGGCTGGTAACCATATCATGAGCGATGAAGATGACATATTTTCTAGGATGGGTACTTCAAAAATTAGCAGGAAATATCATCAGGGGTTATCAAGCTCCGATGCAGAAATTGACTACAGGAGAGGAAGGAGTTTGAGAGAAGGCAAAGGAGACTTTGCATGGCATGACTAGCCATTAAAGCTGAAGAAACCTAGTTGTTTCTCATGTGTTAACTTGCAGGTATTTTAGTTCGTCTGTATCTTGGGGGGTTTTTGTTTAGGTGATTTACCTGCTCTCTCTCTCTCTCTCTCTCTCTCTCTCGTTTGTGTGACAGGGGCTGTTTATGATTGATGAATGTAATGTATTTCTCTGTTATATATTTAATGTATGTGAGTTCTCAGAATAATATTGTTAGTATCTAAGATTCGTTGTATTGGTAAAAGTTGTATTGGTAAAAGTGGTAGTCTGTAATTTTATTACTCCCTCCGTCCCATAAAGTTTAGTCTCTACGAAACTACGTGCAATTTTCAAACTAAAACATAATGTATTTACCAAAATAATTTTTGAATTTTTTTTGCACCGTATAAAAGTTCTCGATGAGATCTATCAAACAAGATTCATATTGACTAAAAAATTATTTTCGTAAGCACGTTATTTTTTAACTTGAAAATTGCATGTAATTTCGTGGGGACCAAACTTTATGGGACGGAGGGAGTAATAGTTATTTCCTCAACAGCTTGCTTATGGTATTTTGTGTTATTTGCCTGGTACACGCTAAAAGAAAGTTTGGTCCAAGCTACAAGATGTAAACTGCACCTCGTCTGGAAACCAAAATGAAGGCTAATATAAAGAGGCAATGAAGTCATCCTTTAAGCAAATGTTGATTGAATGGATGCAAATAACATACTCCCTCCGTCCCTTTTTAAGTGATCCATACGGAAATACGTACAATTTCAAACCCCTAAAAAACATATTTCTCTATATAAAGCTCCATCCATGGCAATGTTTATCAGACCTCTGATAGTTTCTGAAAGATCCACACATCAGAAATATTTTTCTTCAGAATGTGTCCCTTCGTATATGGAAGATGTGGGAAGATGTGTGTAGGGTGTTTTTCCATCCTTTTGGGTGAATGCTACGGCCTGCAAGCATGATTCAGAAATATATGGCAAAGATAACGTTTGAAGGAGCTGATTCCTTGTATCAACTTCCCAGCACGGCAGCACCATATGATGGGTCCCTTGGGACAATGTAATTGCGTTTTTGCAAACAAATATCCTGCCTGATCTAATAACAAATATCCTGCCTGATCTAATTGAACGAAGATGAAGGCAGCCAGCTTTCCACAAGGTGTCATTAGCAAAAGCTCTTATTTAGCTTGCTTGATATAAATGACCTCCAACTTACAAGAATAGTATCTGATTTAGTGACGTTTCAATTGTGTTTCATTCCTATCATGCCAGAACTGGAACTGCAAGAGAATGAAAGAAACACACATTTGGGTGTCATATTTTTTTTGGCAGGGATCCAATATGATTTTCACATTCTCTTTTAATCTAGATACAGTCAATGTTCATCAATACAACATTAACACAACGGAATAAATACTTCAAGCAATAGTTGGAGCCAGTAATAAACTTCATAAAATACAACGTAGGTGCCAGTGTCCACTTATGCAATGGTTACTCATGAATTCATCTCAGCAGGCTGATCAGAAGGCTTGTTCAAGTTGTCTTGTTCCAGTTTTATCTGTGGCTCATCAATTAGCATCGACCCAGAATAGGAAGCCTGGAAAATACATCCGAGTGAAGCAATATGCTAGTTATAGACATTTCACACACAAAAGAAAAAGGTTTCTACTATAAATCCAAACAAAGTTTTGAGGGGCACCTTTGTTTCCGTAAATGCTGTATCTGTTTCTCTTGCATACTCCACTTCTTTCTGATCCTCCTGCAGATGCAACGAAGACTTGAAAATATATAGAATGAAATGCAAAATGAGTCAACATAACATAAATCACCACCATAAACACCATCTCAGATTGAAAGGATGAGCTATCTTTTCAGTCTCATCAGCTTCCCCACGTAACGATGGTAAATAAAATCGCAATTTCATGGTCTTTTAACAAGTCCTCAACCAAGACATCATCCAAGGGCCGGATGAAGACCTTAGAAAATAACATATCAAATCAAAATTAGGCCTTAATGAGGGAAATACTGTTTTTAGTTGCCAGAAGACAATTGCCTATGAAACGAGGAGAATCGTCTTATCAACAAGTTCTGATGCGTGGCGGATTTCACCAAGGAGCGTGTTCAACATGGATCATGCACACAATTGTGGTTGTGTCCATTGCACAACATAATTACTGCTTTAAAATATGTACTTAACAGCATATTTGGTTATGAACTAGGTTTTGCAGATCATAAAAAGGTGAAACAGAACATACCATGGCTTTAGGTTCGAGATATTCCCTCTTCACCCTACCTGACAACGGCTTACTACAGAAGCAAAAAGAAAATTGTACCAAAAAGGCCCAGTTAGTACCCAACACCCAAGTACCACGTAAGAAAAGTAAGGTATACTCTGTTAGTACCCAAGTATACACAAATAAGAAAGAATAAATAGAAGAACCTACCAGTCATCAACAACATCCATATCGGAATCACGACCCCATCTTTCATCTTCGTCATCTTGATCCTCATCTGCCTGAAAATTAGAACACATCGTTAGGATACACACTTCAGATGCAATACCAATCTCACAATGTGGCATCAAGAATTGAGTGCTGAGAAATTACTAATGAACTAGCAAAGATAACAAGAGAAGTCAGGCGAACACACCCCTGTTTGAATCAAAAGCTCAAACTCAAAGTTACAAGATCAAACTAGTGCTTTGGTAAAACTTGGGAGTCGATGGAAAATTGTCTGCCTAAACCAAAGTACTATACCTAACTTCCTAGGACTTTTTGTTATAGTAAGCTTGACCAACTTCAAAGCAAATTATAAACATGAGAATTCAGCACAAACTTGCTGCACTAGAGCATCAGTGGTTGAAATGGACTTGCACCACTAAGGAGTGTAAAATATAGAGATGAACTTCCGCACTTCTGCCTAATAAGTTAGTTGCCCTGTATTACACCCACTGGGAATACTATAATACTAAAAAAATACTAAGCCTTGAAGAAATATTCTTCTGCCAAACTTCTGAACTAAAGCACATTAAGAATTAAACTTTTGCACCAAGAAGCATATCAGACTATTGTATCACTATTTTGTAGCTTGTTTGAAAACATAGGAACAGAGATAAACAAAAGAAATTAATGATTTTTGTGGAAACAAAACTTTGAATCATAGTTAAACTGAAACATAAACTTCAGGTTCCTTTTGCAAAAGCACCGTTGCATGCTTGGAATTGGATACAAGAGACAAGAAGAAATGGGCCAGGAAAACGTATGCCAATAGAAATAATGCCAAATTTGATGTAACAAAATACTTTGGAGATGGCATTTTGTCACGCCCCGTCCCGGAACAACGCCAATTGGCCCATCCCGACACGTGGCAAATGACCCAACAAGATCAATCCGCTGTTCAAAAGAAATCTAAACTGAAGGTAAAGCAGTTCATTATATATATAACTCCAAAAGAACGTCCTACAACGTATAGCGAAGTCTGATAACAAATAGACAAGATTATACTGTTCAACTACAAGGCCTGAGGGAAAAGAAACATCAGGTTGTATATAACCTATGAAGCACGGATACTCTATTTTGACCTCCGTATCGCGTATCCGATACGTATCGGATACGGATACGTTCGGATACGCTCCCGATACGTATCGGATACGTTTTTTAGAGTATCCGTAATTTAAATTAAATTTTTATTATTCGGATACGTTTTGGATACGCTCCGATACGTTACCGATACGCTCGGATACGCTCCCGATACGTATCGGCTGCTGCTTTTAGGGCTAGCGAAGAAGAAGAAGAAGAAGAAGAAGAAGAAGAAGAAGAAGAAGGGGAGAGAGAGAGAGAGAGAGAGAGAGAGAGAGAGAGAGAGAGGGAGAGATCTAACCTGAGACAGGATCGCGCTCCTTGGAGAGATGGCAGATTCTGGTTCGAATATGAAGAAGAAAGAGGAGGAAGACGATGGGTATATTTTTTCTGGTTTGAGAAAAAGACATAAAAGTGAAAATACTTGGACCACAGCTGCCAACACTCCACGATGGGTTTACTTTTTCGAGGCATATTGTAATAATAGAGAAAATGGAGCTGTTGAGGGTTTACTTTTTCAAGGTATATTATAATAGAGAAAATGGATGGAGCTGTGGACCACAGCTGTCCAACACTCCAACCTGGGAGACCCATGTGGGAACAGCAGCCCCAGTGTTGACTGGCTCTCTCATTTGGTCTTGGAATACATTATTATAATGATGCATGTTATAAAACATACAGCTGTACCGTACTTTGCATTATTAAAATGGAAAAATATCCCCCGACGTATATTTAATTATAATATATTTAATTATATATTTTTATATTCAACGTATCCCCAACGTATCGTATCCGACTTTTTGGAAAAATCGAGTATCCGCGTATCCGTATCGTATCGTATCCGTATCTCGTATCCGTATCCGTGCTTCATAGTATATAACGAATCCAAACAACTACTATATAAATTGAGGTTAACCTTTTGAGCCACGTGGTTAGGCTAAAAGTTGATAGGTTAGTTGGGGCGGGTCGTTGCACATTTGGTTACTTATCTATCATAAAGTTAATTATGTCTGTTAGAGCTTGTCCCACATTGGTTAATTATAACCTCCAAAGCTAGTATATAAGCCTGGACGGCCTCTCCACTCATAGCCAATTGATTTTGAGTTAGATGCTTTAACATGGTATTAGAGCTAGGCTTTCAGAGGCTTTTGGACAAGACTTTGTTAATTGGTTGCCCCGTTGTTTGTGCCTTAAGTGCACCTTGTTTCGTTGTGATCCCAATGTTGTGGATCCATTGTTTAACTCTCCATGTGCGGGTCAGGGTTCGCACGTGCGGGGGAGTGTTAAAGCTTGTCCCACATTGGTTAATTATAACCTCCAAAGCTAGTAGATGAGCCTGGGCGGCCTCTCCACTCATAGCCAATTGGTTTTGAGTTGGATGCTTTAACAATGTCCATTAACCTTGACCTGGGACACTTTAGGGACCATCAGGCAACTTTTGCCTGGTAACTGGGATGAAACAAGACGTAAAATTCACCATGCATCGCATCAATGGATGGGAACCTCAAACAAGAATTGATATCAAATCAATGGAAGATATACTAAAACCACCCCACAACCTATGCCAACCTCAATCAAACATTTTATCTTAAAAAGTAAGCAGGCTCCCACCACCACTCCCTAAGTGCTCTAACACAAATAAGTATGCTCTAACACAAATAAGTACGCTCTAGCTGACATTCAAGTCACTTTTCCAAGAGAGATCGTGCGGCATCTTGTCAAGAAAAATGTTTTGTATTCACAAGAAACATATCAAACAAAGTATAATGCATCCAGTAAAGATGACACTGACAGGAACAGCAAAAACGGCAAGAAAATCGTCACAACAGACCTCTGGGATCTCAGTATCAGGTGGTCTCTCCTGGAACTGCACACTTGGAGCATGCTGAAGTTTTGACAGATTATCAAGAAGCTTTACTTTTATTTCTTCCAGGAGCTGCCGTGAGTTCTTGTTTTCCATGTTACTTGGAGCAACATGAAGTGTATAGTCTGGACCGAAGTATTCATAATACTCATGTTGTGGCATCTTGTCTTCAATCTCAACCCCAAGCGCAACCCCGGTCTGTTAAAAGAGCAACATCAGGATTGTTTAGTATAAAAAATTCAGCAAATGTCACAAACGGGAAGGAGGCACTCATCAACTCTTTGAGAATATAAAGACATGTTTATGCATTCACAGGAGGAATCTCTACTCCAAAATGGAATCCCACGACTCAAGTACGTATCTAGGACTCCAAAACATAAAACTTATTGTTAATGAGTGTGTTAAAAGAAGGATAGATAAGAAAACAGAATCAAGATGTAAAAAGAAGCACGAGGGGATTTGGAAGGCACTAGTGAGGAAATGTGGAATGGGATGGCCAACGGCATTAGAAGAATATCACAAGAAATTCTCGAAGAGTCGAAAGGGAGACGTCATCTCAAAAGAGACCTGGTGGTGGAATAACAAGGTCCAAGCCTTACTTAAAGCTAAAAGAGTGCTTTAAAAAGTGACAGAAGGATAGAAGTGATTCAAGTGAAGACAATTTTATGAGCTATACAAGCCTGCAATGAGGCTAAGAAAGCCGAGGGAGATGCTAAGATGAGATCATTTGAGAATTTCTACGAGAAACTGGATAGTAAGTCTGGGGAGAAGAATAATTATAAGCTTGAAATATGGAGAGAAAAGAAAACAAGAGATTTTTCCCAAGTTAAGTACATAAAACTAATAAAAAATTATAATTAATAAAGGATAAGGAGATAAAAAGAAGAACTATTGAATGAGAAGCATGAGGAGAACCCATCTTAAGTGATGGGTATTCCTGGAAAATTATACCTAATTAATAAGGACAAGATGAACAATGAAATTATCGCTTCAAACATGCATGTATGTTTAAGAAGATACTTGATTGTTGCTTACTTTTACAAGTAGCATCTTCAAGGCAAAACTTCTAACAAACATATCAGACTTGCATAACCATTTATCCAGGGGTCATCAGTTTATCCTAGTGTTAAGACATTATCTTCCTCACTGTCAGTGAAAGTGTTGCCAAAATGTTTAGGGTTTTCCTCCAAATTACTAAATATCTATCTTATAATATATGTGTGTGTGACATAATACCTCGTAGCACCAGCAACGAGCAACGTTGCGTATTGTATAGCCACCTCCACCAAGCAGCAGTAACGGCACATTGAAAGATCTCATGTACCTTACACACTCTGCATGACCTTTTATTGAGAGATTGAAGCAGCCTAATCTATCTCCTGACAAAGAGTCTGCACCACACTGTAGGACCACAGCACCAGGCTTAAAAACTTCCATCACTTTTCCCATTATTGGCTTAAATAAGGACTGGTAGCTCTCATCATCGATACCATCATCTAGTGGGACATTAAGAGAGTAATATTTCCCTTTGCCGTATCCAATATCACGTACATCCCCCGTGCCGGGGAAGTAATCTCCAAATTTGTGGAAGGAAACAGTCATAACTCTGTCTGTAGTGTAAAAAGCCTCCTCTACACCATCACCATGATGAATATCAATGTCCACATACAAAACACGCTGCAAAATCAATACAGCCACCGTATCAAAATATAGAATGCGAATGGTCCAATCAACTTAAGTATTTTTCAGTAGCTAAAACAGGGGCCACAGTTTTCAAACAAATGACAGACCAAAAGAAAAATCAATAAACAACATGGAACATATGAATGGAGATAGTCCATTTTCCAGCACCATTCCTCAACAAATGTTTGCCTACAACCATAGTATTCATTATGTCCATGCTGAAAGAAAATCCAATTAGTACAAGAAGTGCTTATGCACCCAAGCAGGATTACGTGAATCAATTATACAATGATTTTGCAAGCATATGGATGAGTTGTTGCAAGGGGAACCAAGCTTAAGAGGCTAGGAAATTGGCCCAACAGTATGCATAAAACTAGTCAATACCCTCACGTGGACATGCAAACATCATTACCAAGAGAAGCATAATGCAAATGGATACACTAAATCCAAGATCTCCCCCAGCAGAATTTGTTATAAATAGGGTCATCAAAGCCCATCAACCTATCTGACAGTTACGATCCAAGTTGAGGGTGCAACAAGAAAGAGAGGAACTCCATCCTCAAACTTAACCAAGAACATAGCTTTTATATGACAAAAACAAAAAAGAGGGGCCATGTGGCTTACAACAGAACTCCAACAAAAAATCTGAGTATTGACCTTCGGAATAGCAAGTTGCCAATAATTTTTGGCATTAGTGCATTCACTGAGCTTTATACACAACCCAGGTAAAATGCATCATCAAATAAACAGATTTCACCAAAGATCAAAACATAGACAAATAAATAAACAGATTTCACCAACCTCGTGCATTTTTAGGAGCTCTAGAATTGCCAAGACAATATCATTCACATAGCAGAATCCAGAAGCCTCGCATTTCTTTGCATGATGTAGACCCCCAGACCAATTTATTGCAATATCGGAACCATGGTTCAACTTTACAGCACCACCGACAGAACCACCTGCATAAGTCTGACAAAAGGAATACAAACCATCAAAAACAGGGCAGTCTTCACCAACATTGAACCTCTTCAGTTGCCTAAGCTGATCCTGTTGGGTTTCTGGAGTGATGCTCCTCAGAAATGCAACATAATCGTCCGCATGAAACCTGCAGAGATCCCTATCTCTAGCAAGAGCAGGCTTTACAACATGCATATGCTGCAATAAACCATAGTGCGCTAGAAGAGCATGCGTCATCCGAATCCGGTGCGGCTTCATTGGGTGACCTTGACCATAATAATAATTGCCAACCTCTGGGTCATAGAAATAGTACACTTTTCTCTTCAACCCATCAGGCCCAGATGGCAGGGAATTGCCTCCAGCTTCCATCGCTCAACTGCGTGAAAGGCTGTAAATGAGGTTTGAAGCAGCAATAAAAATGCTTAGTTATCATGCACTAGTTATGTTGATGAAAATTGGCATACCTACCAATCAAAAACCAAAATGCTACCGAGAGAGAGAGAGAGAGAGCCAACATGACCACTTAAAAACGATATCGTAATAGGTTAAAATGTGAGGAGAAACTACATCT
This sequence comes from Vaccinium vitis-idaea, assembly GCA_963854785.1. Taxonomy (NCBI): domain Eukaryota; kingdom Viridiplantae; phylum Streptophyta; class Magnoliopsida; order Ericales; family Ericaceae; genus Vaccinium; species Vaccinium vitis-idaea. The sequence continues at coordinate 37,404,838 of OY978226.1, read as the reverse complement.
ACAATCAGGCAATCACCCAAACTAGAAACCATTACAAGGGAGAACATTAGGGGCATGCCAACCAAAAGGTTCCCAACTCCCCAGCTCGAGACTGATAATAATGTGCAATGCCTTTGCAGGGCTGACCGCTTGTGGCCGATAAGGAAATAGACTGGCACAACTAACCTCCAGTTTAAGGAATGATTCTTCCAGCCACATAACCTCTAACCTCTAAACTCGTAAGCAGACTGTTAAACACCAGTTTTTTTCCAAACTCCACTAGTTTGTGACAGGTTATCCATGAATTGTGCTAGGAAAGCTATAAATGGAGTGGAAGAAACTCATTCAACTTCACAATATCAACCATATAATCCATGTCCATATCTCGAAATCTCAACAACTGCCATGATTCATGCATCTCGAGGGGATTCCACATGTAGCACTATCTAGTATCCTTTTTTTTTTTTTTTTTAAAAAGTATAGTTATTGTAGCACGCAACACCAGGAAACTTATAGATCAAACAATTGTTAACCCCGAAATTGGAGGCGTCTCCTGTTACTTTCTGGGAAATCTTATTTAACTCCAAAAAGAAGCTTTGTACAAATGAAATAATTGTCAAAGGAAAACTTAGCAAACTTCTCCCCAGCAAGATGTAAAATTTAATCCGGCTTTTAAAGTCTGATTAGAAAAAATATTGCATCGGTCCAAAAGTCTCATCATTGCTTTCAATTACAATCCTTGAACTGTAAAAATTACAGAATGAGCTCGACAGCTCAGCAAGCAGATTACACCGCTACATCTATCAATAACAAGGATATAATTTTCCAATCAATCAGATATTTCTTTTGTTTTCTTCCTTATTTTCTTATGCAACAAGTGAGTCGCGACTGGTGATCGGGATAGCGGACCAAAAGCTATGGAACTTTGGTGTGGGTCTTTTGTCGAAATGGAATGGCCTTGTTCTTTTGATTTCTTATATTTTAGTAGGGGGAAAACTATGCGACCATTCATACTAGACAAAATACTCATTTTCGTGATTGGAATGCGACTCTTTTGTGGATTTATGACCATACCCATCACAGACGGGTAGCAGCAATGATTTGTTTTGTTACAGGATAGTTCATGATGTTCGCATTGGTCTATAATAGGCCGCTACATGAAAGATTCGTTCAACCGCATCGCATAAACTAAACCAGACCAGACCGAGCCTTTTGTCGCAATCAATTACGGTCGGCTACATGAATCCTTTCTTTCAACCTAATTATGCTATTTCCAGGCTCTCTTTTTTTCCCAGCTCTGGACCAGTCTATACTGGCGATTTTTGTATGCTAACAATAAAATAAGGCGCGTGGTCCTCCTCCAATTGGAATTTATGCTGACTCTTATTTTGCAATTAAAATTCCCGTACACTTGAGGCATTGATTGGGACATATTAGCACCTTGACGATAGGACACATCACGTACAACAATACCATGTGCGTTGTGGTACATATTGGACATATCACATGTGGGGTGGTAACGCAATCCTAGATTATGTTGCCACAATGTTTCCCAGTTAAAAAATGGTTTGGATGGTAAATCCTGCATAAATATGTGAAACAATAATTGAAATTAATCTATGAAACATATCTTAAATAATCTCTAGTGTACTCTCAAAAAAGTATGTGCTTAAATATGAAATTGTTAGGCATAACATCAATAGAAGACATGAGCAATATAACCGCGAGTACATAAATAAACAATTTACCATATACTAGTCTTTACGAACTAAACCAAAAAATAATAGTAACTATTCTTACAGCCTCGATGCATTAAATTTAGCTATATGAAGGTGTGCGCAATGCTCCTTCATGGTATTATACCAAGCATCTATCCAAGAGTCATCTATACTTCAAGTGCAAATTTTTCTCATGAAATCCAGGGATAAAATCTGTTTACAAGTTTGGAATGGCCTTATACTTCAGATGACCTATAACTGATTGCTAAATGATTCACAACAAAAAGTCAAAATTGAACAATCAGCTAGAATAAAATAGCTTCACTTATGTTGTGACTATCATCTAACAATAAGGTACCAATGCGTGATAAACCAACACGATCTACTCAGTATATATTTCACCATGAAAGAACCACATCTTAAGTTCAGAAGATGTAAAATCTCAAAAGCATGCTGTGGATTGAGGGTTACCAGGGCTGGCCCTGGACAGAAGCCCGACGCTTCAGACCCCACAACATGCCAAAAAAGAAGTGGGCCTAACTGTATTATACTCCTACATCTGAGTTGAAACTTGAATGGATTCACTCCTGGTGTTTGGATCGGACATTCCTCACTCCTGAAGGTGTGTTTTTTCACTTGACATCAAACATATTCTTTTTAAGCATCTCAATTACCCGTAATTAAAAAACAGCAGCACCGAAATAGAGAGAGAAATAGACCTACCAGAGACAGAGAGAGAGAGAGAGGGCGTTTTACCTGTTCCGCTGTTCGTTTTAAGATTTTCGGCTGGTTCTGATACTGATCGAATGGAACACGAGGAGGTAAAGACAAATATATACCCCCGCAACAATTACATAGAGTACTCTAGAACTTGATCCGTGTCACAAATTACTCCACGTACTTGTATGCTTTTCATTTTAAACCCCTATGACTTCTAACAAAACAACAATGCGAACCCTCTATATATCATGGTACTTCTCTAACCAACAATTAATTTCTCTCTTTGTCGTATCTGAATTGCTGTGCGAGCGAGAGAGAAATCATGAGATGGAGTCGAAACTTGATGAACTGAAACTAGTTAATTACTCTCAAAATCGACCCTCGATCAAATGAAACTAGTTAATTACTCTTAAAATCGACGCTCGATTTTTTAGAGTCCCATGCAATTCTTCATAACGGACGTTCACCAAATCCCTTATTTTTCGCTTTTGTTAAAAGTGCTTAATATAGTAGATTTCAAGACAAGTTATTTTCATCACATGCCAAAGGCGGCTCCACCCTTATCAAAGGGTGGTCACTTGAACACCTTCAAGAAATTTTTTGTTGAGAAATACATGTAAATATTTTAATTTTAGTGTAGTATAGCCATCGTTGAACACCCTACTCATAAATATTTGAATACCTAGCTCAACAAATTAGCATATAAATCAATTTTATATAAACAACCAACTAAAGTCGAAAGTCTTCATGTAGATGATCAATGTACACTCTTTACGACACAAATTAGGAAAATCAAGGGGAAAAAAATCTAGTTATTGTATTGATATCGTCCTATGACTTCTCTCTGATCAACAATCAACTATTTCTGTAAAAAAATAATAATAATATCCGTGCGAACCTATTCGGCACTCAAATTTCTACAATAAATATTAGTATATTTATCCTCTGATCTAATTTTACTTGATCCAATAACATAGAATTCATCAAGAAAATTTGTGACATCTTATGTATTTTCATATCATTTGGCTTCATTATTCACACTAATATATGAAAATTTTGAATATACATACTAGTTAGTAGAGCTAGTAGAGTCAAGATAAATATTAAACACCCTGTTTAAAATTTCTGGAACTGCCACTGTTACATGCATCAATTCTCAACCTTACTTCAAAGCGGGACAAAGAAAAGCTAAAAGAAAACACACTGTGGACAAACCGACAAAGTACATGAAACAAATAGGAGTAATATGCAGGTCGCATACTGAAATCCAGCAACATATATAGTTAATGCATGCTAGTCCTATAACGTGGTGCCTTCGCTTTGGATCAGAATGAAAATTGCTTACATACTCGGGCCATGCGGATACGTGTTCAATCGGCAGCTATGGAGTGGTGTTGGCTGCAACTGAAGCCTTGGAATGGGCTTCCGTAGAGGGGGCCACGGAGGTCATTATTCAGACGGATTGCATGGATTTTGTTCGGAGTATCCAATCGGAGTCTGTCCATCCTTTGCTTCAACCCCTCTTTGTTAGATTTTGTTTGTTTATACTCTAAGTTTCTTTTTGTTGGAGTTGTTAAAATTTGTAGAAACATTGTCAATTAAGTAGGCTCACTCCCTAGCTAAGTAAGCCCTTCATTATGCATAATGATATTATCTGGGTTGATTTTCCTGTAAAAAAAAAAAAAAGATGGCAGGTTGCTGTTACTAGGATAGCTGAGGAAGCAAACAGATGGTGGTGGCCCAGCCGAATTCAGCCTCACCCACCTTTACAACCACAACCACCACTATCCTCACGCCCGTAATTCCTCACCTCCCCAACGCACAAAATGGACCTTGTTTTCCATGTGCCAAAATGAAAAAAAAATTCATAAAATCAATATGCTAAAATGGAAAGTACCGGATTTTACGGGGTTTCTCGTTTTAGCACATAGGAAACAAGGCCTACTCTATTTAAAACTAGCGCCCTACCATAGGTAGAGAATAGTAAAAATCGATGGGCTTCGCGGGTGGCGTGAATTGGGCTAGTGTCAAAGTGGGTTGGGGGAGGGGTAAAAAGGGCGACAATGTCAAGTTGGAGTTAGGTGTGGTGAATATTTGACGGTCAATAAAAGTCTAGCATGGTGGATCACAAAAAAGAAAGAAAAAAAATGTGAATAGACCATGCTGTGCCAATGTTCTCATTGGAAGTGAGTGAAAGGGAAAGTGTAGAGCCCATACATAAAAGGAAAAAGCGTTTGTATTTTAAAGATGGGAGCATTGGGCATCATGCTAATTTCTTTTTTCTTTTTTTTAAGCGTAAGAACTTCACTAAGTAAGAAAAGTGCAACTGTGCTATTGTTGTTACATAGAAAAACGTCAGCAATAGCCGAACACCAACAAAGGCCAAAGACACAACAGAGGCTAATCCACAAAACACAAAAAAGACACTGAACTATACTATCACCAGAAGATATGAGGACCAATAAAAAACCTCAGGGCATCGGTGACAAGCAAAGGCCAACAAAAGGCCCTAAGGAATGGAGTATAGTATGAGCATGTGTGGCAAAACCGAAAAAACCACCAAAACAATACAACATGCATCAAATTGAAGAGCTGCAACCTTTGAAATCCAACACCGTGGGCTGCGAGCAAAGGGTAACCTCAGCCAAACAAACTGTAGAAATCATCACCAGAAATCGCAACATCTCAACACAAAAACGCAGCCACATCCTCATCAAGCCCTGTGCAAAAACCAAACATACAACCACTACAACAATTGCACGCATCATCCTAATTGTACGCATTCCACTTGCAAATACATCTCTAGGCCTACTACAATTCCCACTGATAATTACTACAACCGCATCTCACGTTTCAAATCATTCACCTATTGACTAGTCGCGATTCACGAGAGAGACAAATGAAACAAGCGTCCAACTCCCCATCCTATTATATTTCATCATAAACCACCTACATACAACTTGTTTTCTGACAAACTGTAAGAAAAAGAGTACTAGTATTTGATAACCACATCCTTCAACGTTATCTCCTCAAATTCCATTAAGAGTAACCACAACTCTGCGTGCAGTAGGATAATCTCGATGCTCACACAGCCATATGCCCTATAACAAACATAATGATAAATGGAGAAACTGAGTTACAAATCTGAAGTCCAGTGCTGATTCAAAGTCTAACACCACAAATATAACCCATCAAAAAAAAAAGAAAAAAAGAAAGTAAAATTCAGATTTGTCAGCCAGGAAGAAGTAGAGCACTTTGATTTGGCACACCACTACAAGGCTTTAACATTCAGAGTGGCCTAAAGTTTTCATTTGACAGTTGAAATGACCCACGGTTATATGCTTAAGGTGTTTCAAATCATCATTTAATTTGGGCTTACTAGCTCCAGCCAATGGCCAGAAAATTGTAGATCATAAGCTACGGCCTAGTATGAAAAAACGCCAAATGTTCATCACAAATCAAAAGATTTATGGGTGAGATCAGATTATTGTGATAGAGTGAGAAGCCATCCTTCAAGCACCTCAGGAGCCCCGGCTGTGCCTCAAACCTCTAGAAGTGTTGAAGCTCCGCCTTGCCCCACTTTTGCATTATTTATTTTAGAGTTCATGTATTTAAGTCCATAACTCCATGGCAGCTTAATCGTTATGGTCTTTCCACTATTGTTCTCTTTCATATGAGCCAAAGGACAGCTATTGGAGCAACTTCCAAAAAATTGCACGTGATTAGATGATATTGCACATGCCTTTGTTTTTTTTCCTTTGCTTTCTACCCTAGTAAAACAGTAAGGACTGTGTCCCTATAAACCCGGAACTGGAACCTGGTGTTCTAAACTTCATTTCGACCCACCTGCCAAGTTCCCATGTTAAGCTGGCCATTCGTAATTGGAATCCTGAAAAAAATAATAAAGAAATATAAATACCAATTTGCTGGGAAACTTCACTATCCAAGCAGAATTAATGAAGAATAAAAAAGTATCCGCACGTGAGTGAGCAGCCAAACATCGATGATTTGATGTGTGCTGGCATATCATCTGGACCTGAAAAAGAAAAGGAAGAAGGGTAAAAAATTCAGAACATGCCTGGGAAACATTAAAACAACAAAAAATTTAAACACGAAATCCATACCAAATCAGATATGACGTGTGCCTTCTGTAATTTAACCTCTTTCTGTAAATCCATATCAATTTCTTTTATTTAGTTGTTACGAGTCTTTGACATCCGAATCAATTATTGTGTAACCGAATTATGCGTCTCCTCAACACAATCCCTCTCATGTGGTCAGTGTGTGACTGAATATATGGTATAATACGTCTGCAATGAGGCATTAATGACATTACTTCTTTATGGCCGGTGGAAACCATACCAGATAGATTAAAACCTTAGAGAAAAAATTTCTTATTCAGTAAGCCATTAGTTTGAAGCTTGCATAGAACGAACGACATGCGACTTTTCTGTTAGCACTTAGCAGGTATTATGATGCAGTCAAACATGGAATGGAGCTTGGTAGGAGACAGCAGTTAATAAATTAAGTTGTTAAGTATATGGAATCTATATTTTTATTCTAAAAGGACTTTTAGAGGCCAGGGCAAGAAATTTAGTGGTATTGGGACGCCAATGACTTATGTTACGCGGACTCTCGTACTGGTATAAAGTACCCGTGTTGGACACTCGACACTCGGATAAGGGTGTGGGATATGTGTCCGATAAGTTTAGCAAGACACTTCTATAGAAAACCTAATTGTAATTCGAGTTTATCATGGAAGTGTGCATAAACCTCTCTTATTATCCATGAAATGTGCTATAGAACCTTAAAGCACCATTATACGTAAAACAAATACACAAAAAATAGAAACAAATTTGAATATTTTGCCGTGTATCCTTGAAATGAGAAATAGTTGAATCCGACACCTAGATACATACCTGACAACCTTTCCCAAGTCCAAGTAACATAGCCTATGACTGCTCTTTTGGTGATATTGTTTCTTTTGTAGGGCAAACTAAAATTGCCTAAATCTCATAAGACGTAAGGAAAAACTACAGAAAGTGAGTACGTTTCACACACACACACAGAGAATTACTCCACAAGTGTTACTCAACATACGTTGATTTTCTGAAAATAATCTTGTTTGCATCAACAAAGCCTATATAGGCTCTGCTAAGTCCTTAGAAGCAAAAATTCACTGATGCCTCTATAAATCAGGATACAATGAAAATACAAGAAGATTACTTAAAAGTCTTAGCAAGTAACAAGCTTATTCGCCTAATTGCAAGACAATTTGGTTATGAAGCTTTTTTTTTCTAGGAAATAGAATGGGGAAATGTATCGTGATTCATACATCACATCCAGGAAAGAAAATTTCAAGAGGGGCAGAAATATAAATAAATGAGTACATATTTTCTATGAGTAATTTATGTTGACTCAAGGAAATGATTATTAGGCATATCTTAGTTAATATTATCATGCACTGCAAATCATGAAACTATGGGTTCGATAAAAGAAATTGCTTCATATAACAGTAAAAATTGGGTTGTCAATGAGGAAAAAGAAGCATCCCTCTTAACGAGAATGCAAATCCTTGCCCTGATTCAGTAAAACATGTGCCACACTAACCTTCCAGTGTATGTTTCCATGGTGCAGAACTCCCCTAAAAAATACATTTTAAAAACGATATTTAGCAACATCCCAAAAGGAAATAAAATACTGCCATGTCGTATTCAAAATACAATAACTTACCTCTGGAACTATACGGTTAAGGAATGTCTCAGTGTCATCCCGGACGTCTGAGTCATAATTTTCGTTTATAGTCAGAGAAGCACTTGTATGTTGCACTGTTACGGAGAATAGATTAGAGAAGAAAAAATAGATGTATACGTTTCAATTTGAACTCTGAGATCTCGGAAGGGAGTAGTGTGCAGGTGACTTACGAAAAAGATGTGCAAGGCCACACTTGAAACCTGACAAGTCTAGCTCAATTGCCTTCAAGATCTAAGTAACAAGTGCAACTAATAGTTATCAAACAAAATCCAGAATAATATGCATTTGAAGTTAATCTACTCATGATAACTGAAGAGTTTTACAAGAAGAAAACAAAGAGTTGCAGCCAACATACAAGAAGGTGCAGCACAATGGCAAACGAAGCTTATCCCATCTTTCGTGGGGTGCAAATGAGCCTATCTCACTTATTCAAAGCCTCCAGAAAATCCAAAAATTGATTTAGGGAAGGATCATTAGCCCTCCAAAACCAACTATACAATACAGAAAGTAATCTACTCCTTTTATCTTCAAAAAATCTCCTCTTGTGAGCTCCTCACACAGATCATAGTGGAAGGAACCAAGGTTCATGCATGATGCATGGAGACTAATGAGAGAGCCCTGTGGGAAGTGTTATGGTGACTGACAGTGCTGGACACAAAGTTCATGCTTTTGGGGGACCAAACTACAGCTATCTACCAATTGTAGCTAAGTTCTACCCTTTTAATATTCAAAGGTATCGTTATAGCGCAAAAGTTGGGCTGAAATGTTACAAGCACCGCCTAGTTGTGGTCTCTTTCATCATCATAACATATATTTCAAAACTAACCTTCATTAAAAAGCTATAAACCTGTTTGTTCGGTCGTCTAATTGTTTTGCCTTAATCACTTAAATAATCACTTAAATAACAAAACTCTAGGTCAGAAAATCCTGGACACCTACCTCTCTTCTAGACTTCTTACGAAAGAGGGGTAAGCATTTAGCAATTAGGTCGGTCACATGACATGGTCGAGCAAAGGATGGCATATTACATATAAATATAGTCCTACATATACATAGTATAGATAGATATATGCATGGCCCAACACTTTCATAACCAAACATCTATCATGATCGCAGGAAAGTTCTATTCCTCTATCATAAGAAGTGTCTTCCTCTCACAACATCACATTTGATTTCATCTTTAAGTAGAACACCCATACAGACCTCATACGTCTTGTGTGACATTTTGGTTATGAATATGGGTTATGAAAATAAAAATCCATGCTTTTTTGTTTGCTATCAAGTCTGTTCTTATATTCAGCATGCCATCAACTAGTTGGCAAGTTCAATCTTGACAACATCGATTGAAAAAAATCAATTGATTAAGGTTCTTTATATTGTTTAATCAACCTCTATGACAGAGTTGATTAAAGGTTCGTTGTGCTGCTAGAGCCATGGTGTATGGAAGTATCTGACATCCACCAAATTGATCCTTGGATACCAACTGAAACAACACAACTGTATCCATGACATCACACTTACAAACAACCACTAAACAACAACGATTAACCTCCAACCAAGCCCAATTAACTAAGGGCGACTTACCTCCAGGCTCCAACCAAGCCGTCGGGGTAATATTATTCATGTTTACCTGATAATGATTGTGAGACCAATTCCTTTCACACACAAAAAATGAGTAACACACAGAAAAGTTATTTAATTTATGTCGGCTTTCACATTATTTCCTGAAACTATAGGGATGTGTTTGTATATATAAAAAAAAAAAGTTGTAAGTGCTAGTGTGCACGTCGAAGCACTTGGGAAGTGCTAGTATATATTTAGAATATGTGTGTTATAAAAAGGGAAAACGGGGGGGGGGGGGGGGGGGGGGGGGGTGGGGTTTGGAGCTGTCCAGAGAGAGAGGAGAAGAAGAAGAAAGGGGTTCCCAACTCAAGTAAGTGCTCTTAATTCTCCTTCGGGTTCTGCGATTTATTCCTTGGTGAAGGGTTTGATTTTGGTGCTGTAGGAATACAAAAAAAAAAATACTCCTACATACATGTTCTTATGTTTCAAGGTATCTTGCTAATTTAAATGGTCACTGATGTTAAGTACAAATAGGAAGTAATTTGTACATTTATTTGGGTCTTGTGATGATAGAAACTATGGTGAGAATAGACATGCATCCGTAGGAGTTTAAGAAGACAATTACCACTTTGATTTTGCTATTCAAGATGCGTACCAGAGCCTCGAATGTTGGCAATGGCTGCCTAAGTGGAATTTAATCTTGTGTGGTTGATCTTATGGTGGCATTTTTTACTAGTTTTTAGTTTAAATGCTGAAATTGTGCAATTGGAAGCTTAAACTGCATTTTTGAATGCTGAAAACTGCTAGTGCGTTGGAAAAATGTAACCCACTTGCTGAAATTGAATTCTAATTGCTGGAATGGAATTGTCAATCTTAGTGCTGAAACTGTGACCTAAGCGCAGGAAATGGTTTAATTTTGCTGAACATGTGACCTTAGGTGCTCGAATATGAGTTTGTAGTTGCTGGAAATAAAAGAGAGATGTTGAATTTCACTAAATTAGTTGTTTTAGTATTGAAATTTGTCGAGAACATAATAGAGCAAATAGTTTATTTTTATGAGACTAAAGTACTCATATGGGTGGATTGATGTACTCTATGTCAGGGTCGGAAGCGACGACGAGCACTGCGACTCCACATAGGGAGTGATCTCATGTTGGTACCTTTTTGCTCGGCCTCGAAGTGGGTGTACTTATGTAGTTGTTTATAAGGGTGGAAGGTTTTGATATGTTGAGTTGTCAATTATGCATATTGTGGTTGGGTTAAGCCTATGCAATATATTATACATAGCCTTAGTGGAGTGAATCTTATAGTCTTAGCGACATGAATATTATAGCCTTAGTGGCGTGGTGAATAGCCTTAGTGGTGTAATGAATATGGCTTTAGTGGCGTGATTAGGAATATTGCCTTAGTGGCGTTATGATTATTGTGTTGGCGACGCTATATTCGTGGTCGAGGGCCTATATATTCACAAGTGTTGATAGATGATGTGAATAGTCATTTGTTGAGCAGAATTATGTCGTTCAATTCATTTTACAACACTTGTCAATATTTTTTTTCCTTATTATGGATAAGCGCATTCACTGAGCATGTTGATAGCTCACAGCCCACAGTGTTTTCTTTCAGGCGTGTGATAGCACATGAGTCCACTGCAGAGTCCAGATGAGATGTAGATAGAGTAATTTGGAGTTTTGACTCTTGTGGTTATGTAAATATTTTTGAGCTTGTTAATATTGTAAATATTTGTGGGTGTGGGTTTGTCTGGTGTGATAATTTCTATTTAATTTAAAGTTGGGCTTTATATGTTTGCCACGTGGCTAGTACATTTTATAATTTGTATGAGCGGGGCCACGGTGTGTATTGAAGGTGGTTTCTAGGATGGGGTGCAACAGTGATCATCCAACATCTACACTAGCTACAAAGTTAATAGAAACCTAGGAAGCACGGGTACCGGTACGGGGTACGGGTACGGGTACGCGTACGCGATACGGCAAAAACTTTAAAAAGTAGGGTACGGGTACGGTTGGGTACGCAACTATTAACTATGTTCCATTGCACAACATAAATAATAAACCCATTTTACCAACAAAAAGCAACTAAATAATAAACCCATTTTTCATTTCTGACTTTCGACCTTCTCCTTCACTTCGTGAAGGCAGATTTGTAGAGAGGAGGGAACGAAATAGATTGATTTAGTGGCATAGAAACTTTTGGCAGAGGGAGATTACAGCGAGGGAGAGAGAGAGAGAGATATTATAGAGAGAAAGAGAGAGAGAGAGAGAGTACAATGCGAGAGAGAGAGAGAGAGAGTACAATGCGAGAGAGAGAGAGAGAGAGAGAGAGAGAGAGAGAGAGAGGGGTAACCAGTCGAAGAGGAGATGAGAGCTGCTTGTATGTATGTATGGCTGCTGCTCCTAATCAGATGAAACACACATCTGTTTGTGTTAAAATATAGTTAGAATTGCACATGAACCCCTAAAGTTTCAATCTTTTTCATTAGGACCCCTTGAAGTTCTAAAAATTTTAAAAATAAGCCCAAACGTACCCAGCAAAGTACCCATCGGAGTACCCAAGCGTACCAAAGCCGTACCCGAAACAGTGCAAAAATACCCAGTACGTGTTTGCCGTACCCGGTACGTATTTTGCTGTACCTAACCGTACCCATACCCGGTACTCGTACGGCGACATTTTTGGAGTACCCGTGCTTCATAGATAGAAACCCACCTTCGTTCCATTACCAGACTCCTATGAAAACACTTGGAACAATAAATTACAATACCAACTTCCTCCTGGGTTATTATGGCGACTTTGGAGCTTGGATGAGGGTATTTGCAGATTCGGGTGGACTAGGCATGTAGTCGGCGTAGGGTTCTGATGGGGGGTTCCCGTGGGCATTATTGCGTGCTGATGTTCTACTAGAGACTCATATCCTTGGCGCCGAGTTTCTCTGTTGTTGTTGCTACCATAGTGGAGGTCTGGCGGGGCTTAAGCATATGAGTTGATATGTGTCTTGTTGTACATGCGAATTATTAGTCTAAGAGGCTGTCTGTTGTTTAGCAGTTTTAGTTGGATGTGGCGAGGCCAAGGGCGGGCCTGTCTGGAGGTGCAGTTTGCACGTGTTGGCCTAGACTTTCTCCGAGCCGGAGTTCTCCCTGGCGTTGCCTTGCCTCCTTCCGACTATTCACGGAGCTAGCGGTTCCTTCCACCTCTACTCACCCGGGGCTGTCACATGTGTGGCGGTATATACATTTATCTCTTCGTATTTTCCCTTATTTATGTGAGGCAATCGATACTATCACCAATTAGATATGACCCTTTCGCACTGCCCATGCTTGCATCCTCGCTGCCTATCTTTCTTTTGGGATAGCTAGGCCAACGGGAGGCAAGCACAAGCTAACCCACATTTCAAATGTTATGTACTCAAGACATTGTTGTTATTTAGCTACGCTTGCTACTTTATGCACACTTATACCTATCCCGGCGGGTTGTGCTGGGGAGTACGCACTTTTTGAGTATGCCCCTTGTAAGCTGTATATTCGCTTAACCTTTTTTAATTTCAAGTTGATTTACCTAAAAAAAAAACTTCCTTAGAAACCCAAGTAAATAGAAAAAAAAATTAATTGCACGTCCAAAAAGAGTTCATGGTAACATTGGATGCTATCACACAAGACTATGATCCAAGTATATACTAAGCAAAAATTGATCTAAATATCTACTGATGCCAAAAATTGTGAACATCCTGATGCGTAGCCTTAGGGCATGTCTAGTGCACTACCTAAAAGAGTTCCCTAAAGTGCTCTAACTAGTTAGCTAAGAAAAACTCAAAAAATAGTCTCTAGTGCACAAAAATTAACTCCCTAAAATTCTAGGTGGCACCCCTCACTACCTAAAGTGCCCTAAGTGACTACTTAAATTTGGGGAGAGACTTAAGGAGAGAGATAGAGAGAAGGGAAGGAGAGGAGAATTTTGTGGGACCACCTGGCACCCTCACCACTTAAATGGGTCCCACTCTAAAAGATAATGAATATTTTTAGGGAGCCCATTAAAGTGCATTTCTCCTTAGCTAGCTAACTAAGTTCTTAACACACAAAATAAGGTCCAAATGTGCTTAGGTGTACACTTTAGCAAATATTTATTAGGTAGTGCTAGAGATGCTCTTAGAGGGTATTGAACTAGAGAAACAAGCACAAACCCATAAAAAAGGAAAGCTTTGCAGAAGGAAACAGCGAATTAGTCGTACAAGTAAGATGCAGCTCAGGTTGCTTTGGGGATTCAGATTTAATATGGGACCTATAGTTTTCGTAGTAGTTGAAGAAGGGCAAATAATTTGAGTAGAAGGGGCAATTAGGAAGAAGATTAAAGCATTTCTAAAGAAAATCCAACAGATATCCAGGACGAGATTGTTTATCTTTTGGCTCGATGACTAAAAAAGTAGAAAGCAAAATATAAGGGAGTGATAGGCTGAATAAAGACGATACCTTGGGGGTAATAAGGTGACAACCTCGCTTGTGGGGAGGGAGAGTTATGGTCTTCTGAGCCCATTTGGGGGCAGTAGCAGCAGCAGTAGCAGGTGGAGCCGATTCCATTGAAACGCCGCCGGAATAAGGATCGTGAAAGGAGGTTGTGGCGGTGGCGGTGATCTTGGGAGTATTATATAGAGATTTTATTCGGATCGGAGATAACCAAAGTGGCAGTGGCTTTGCACCCAAAATCACTGACGATGTTTGCATTTGCTGCCTGATTGATATACTTATACTTATTACTGTACAAAACAGACCTTTGGGTTCCTTCCTTCCAATTGAATTTCCAGCCAGAAAACCCACCCGATCCTGCAGAGCGAATTACGTACTAAAATACTCCTATCATTATATACTCCCGAAAAGAGAGAAGAAAAAAAAAAAAATGGAAAACGGGTCACCCAACGGCGTCGTTTCGTATACGCTCCTCTCGCTCTGCTGAGTCTGCTCTCTGCCGCCCATCTCATCTACGAGTCAGCATTTGGCTTTTCACAACCCCAAAAAATAAGTGGTCCAGGTTTTAGACATTTTATTACATGGAGGACAATTAGAAGACATTTTATTACATGGAGGACAATTAGAAGACATTTTATTAAATGGAGGAGGATTTATGTGTTCTTTATCTATGACCCAAATTTTATAAACTTCTTTTATTTTTGGAAAGGCTAAATACACACTCCGAGTTGGGTGTGTACCATATGTACCTCCAAAATGTTACGAGTTTCTTTAGTGTAAAAGTTACAATACACACCAATATGTTATGATTTTTAGTAAAACGGCTATAAATTTTATTGCTAAAAAATTACGAGAAGCAAATGTTGTATTCTTAATGAAAATATTATAAATCATATTGCTAAAAAGTTATCAATTTTTAGTATAAAAATATGAGACGCACCAAAATGTTACTCCGCATGCATTTTTACGAGTTTGCACAATTTGAACCATATATTAGGTACGTACCAGGCGTGTATTGTAGAATTTTTTTTTTTTTTTCCCTCTTCATAATCTGTACCAGCTCGTTTTGTGCAACTCATTGAGCAACAAAAAATCTAAACACTTATCAAAAAAACAAAAAAAAAAAAAAAAATCTAGACAAGCTAAAAAAAGCCCCGATAATATGGGAACTCCAGTTTGATACTTCGATGCTTTACAAAAATACACCTCTCATACTCTATGCTGTTGCAATTACCCACATTCGCAACTAGTAGGCAAATATGAATTGGCACTGTACGACACAAAAACAGAGGTGCCTAGTTGTTGAAGGCCGGTTTGAATAAAACTGAATTGCACCGGATCATTGGTTATTGCATAGCTCCAAATACACAAGGCTAATGGAACATGATGATTCCCCAAAGAAACTGAAAAGAAAAACAGCGGATAAAGAAATAGGAACACTTTTAGTTTTCTCTTTTTCTCTAGTACTGACAATTAGAAGACAACTTGTGCATATCACCGGAGGCTAACTGAATAACCTTCATTTAGGTCAATTGCAGGTCACAGTATATCTTCCTGCAGTGCCGCTGCAACACCAATGACTTCCTTATACCTAAAAATCATGTCCTGGTTAGCTTCTCCATGTTTGCGTCCCACTTTGGTAGTTCTCATCGGCACACGAGATGCCTATTGGCACCCGAGAAATTCGAAGTTGGTCGTTCAACCAACCATTTGAATTCTGTAACTTGTTGACCAAAAGTTTCCATATCTGGTAAGTCTTGAAGTCACTCCATTAACTTCTGCAACGCTTTCCAATATCTCAAACAGGAAGGGTTCAAATGAATGGCCCGAAGAATCCAGGTCCGAGAGCCTTGACAGAACTCCGCACTAGAGAAAGAGCCATAACCATCTTTAGCCTCTCTTGAAAGCAAATGCATTTGAAAAAACAGTTCTGCAGGCCTCCTCTCTGTAAGAAAATAGGAGTATTTGACACAAGAAAATAAGTTTAACCAACCACAATATAGACAAGTAAGAACCCAGTCCAGCAGGAGAAAATTTTGACTACAATGGTTATTTGTAACGCCCCTCTCACATTTGGGTGGGACCTACACATATATGCAATCCACCTCATGTGAGAGGGCGTTACAAATAACTGCTGTGTCCAAATTTTGTCCCTTTAGGGCATTCACATCCAATTTTTTTGTCCCTTTAGGGCATTCACACAGCATTAAATATAGCCCCACATATTCGCGAGGCTATGGCTCCACGCCAGCATGTTTTTCTTCCCTAGTTCCTTTGGGTGCCATTTAAGCACCAAACATGTCTGCCAATGTATCACACAGCCCATTTACATTCGACTTTGCAAGAAAACACTTGGTAAAACTGATTTACATTGCAGCCAATAAAAAAGATAACTGATTTACATTCCAACACATAACTGATTTACATTCCAACACCAGACCATGATCAACAGGAAGATTACATTGACATTATATATCCAACCTGTTAACAAACTTCGGCAAAAGACTATACTGGGAACACTTCTGTTCTAACCAGGGTAACACAATGAATCGCATACTTAAAATGAAAAAAGTGCGGGAAGAGAACCAAACCTACGACACATTTTTTATTATTATTTTTAATTAAGTGATTATATTGCTTTTTTTTCAATCAGCATATTGCTTATGGTGGACTTCTAAAAAAGTAAGCGATTATATTGCTTATGACCGTGAAAGTCACATGGGTCATGAGTTTCTCTCAGAGTATATTGTTGGCGGAGTCTTAATCTATTAGCTAAATATTCATGGATCATGATTGTTTCCATAGGAAGGATACAACTACCCATCAATAATTCTTCAATAGTTCACATTTCATCCATAGATCCTCAATCACAACTAATTAAACGAAAACTATTGCACTATATTGACGTATATGTAACCCAGTGGTCAAATGAAACCAAACCTGGTGGCCAAGAAAACCATTCAAGGCGAAGGTTTTTCTCCCATTTCGCTATAGAGCCAATGCTAGCTTCTGCTTGACCCAATAGAAGTGAGACAATGGGTAAGGAGATCACAGATGCCTCTTTAGCTTTCTTGAGACTTCCAATGGCAAGAGATATGAACCGGGAATCAAAAAGCTGTCTAGCAAGCTCAATACAGATGGCACCTGAACCCATCAAAGACAATTAACAAGTGAACTGGAGAGAGGAAAAGCTCAAATCTAAATATCAGGCAAAGGACAGCAGATTTCTTAGAATCCCGATACATTGAGGTTTCCATTAACAGTTTTTAAATCATACCAACATCTTTTGGACCACAAAACTTTTAACACACACACACACACAGAGCATCCAAAACCCTTGTAGTAGCCCCTGGAATTATGAATATGTAGTTAAAAGATTCTCCAAGCAACACCAGAGAGATCGAGCTCCACAAGGAACACAACTGTCCATGGGCTCGTGTTTGCTGAGAACATAAACGCACCCCGGCCCTCCGACGCACGCGTGCTCGATGATAACATAACAGACAAGATACTAATCCACATCTAATTACCAAAAAATTGCTAGAAAGTACCATGACAGAGAAAAAGGCAGCTCTCAGCACCAGCTAACGAACAGGCTTGTGCAAGTAACTCTTCTGCACAAAGGAAATCCTTGCTCCATACAGCAATCAGGCCCTGCACCAAGCTAAATACAGCCATCCACATATTTTCTGAATTCTTGATCTCTTTTGAGCAATTCTCAAAGCACAACTCCAATAGATTTGAATCAGCCTGTAGTTCATATTGAGATTCAATAAACTTAAGGCATATCCAACCGATAGGACAATCAGTTTTGAGCTCCAAACATCTTGTATATGCTTCATGTAATCTTGACAAATTGTCTTCTGCAGCATAGGCACGGCATAATTGCAAGTGTGCAAAAAAGAGAGAACTGTTGGGAAGCAAAAACCCAGAGGCACTTTTCGCGTGGTTGATACAGCCAATGTGGTCTCCACCTTGCAAACTTACCTCTGAGGCGCAAAGTAGAAGTTGGAACATTTGGTATTGAGAAAACATATCTTTCTTTGAGCATAATTGATCTGAAAGAGCCACCTTAATAAGTCGACCAAGTATCTCACACAAATGTTGGGGAAACCTCTCCTCACGAGCCTTCTGTAGATAATTTAGTATAAGCAAGTATAGAGCATTATGGTTCCACGGTTCTTGATGTAATTGCCTGTAATTAATAACCAACTCATGGTACTCATCTTAGGAAATAGTGACAATCAAAAAAATCCCAAAATGGGAAGATATTTGAAGATGGAATTTCTTCAAGAAAATTTAAGTAACGGAAATTGGAAATAACCAGCAATCAACTTTCTTAAAACAAACAAAAGTACCAAAAACTTGCAAACAGAAGGATTTGCTAATCAACTTATACGAAAATAGTTTTGAAAAGTACACTTTCGCATGTGAATCACAAGAATCTATTGCTTGAAGAAGTCAACACACAAAAAAAAAAAAAAAAAGCCTATTTACTGAATATTGAGACATAAACATATGGTGATGTTTTTAAGAAAGGAATAGAAAGAGGAAGAGGCTGCCTAGGGAAATAAAACTATAGTACTTCTGCAGTTGCCGGATTGCTCTTGTTTCATGCACGAACTGGCATTTACAGGTTGGAATAGCTAATTTCTTGTAGTTTTGAGAAGCATAACAAGCAACCGCACCAGCACCAAGGATATCATATGCTGATTTTAAACCCTTTTCTTCCAGCCCCCCCAAAGGACCTATTATGAAGCATCTGCTTGCAATGTGGGGATCTTTCCAGTCCTTATCACAGAGTTGGAGATAACCAAGCAGATTCCTGTTAACGGCAAAGTTAGAGGGCGGTCATTGAAATGAGGATGGTTTGGTTGATAAAAGATATCAACGATTACGAAAACACCAAGCATAAGAATTATGAAAAACATCGAGCAGATGAATTAAGAACGTCGAAATGGATGAGATGTAAGTTGAATAGTTTCAGCAGTTAAAAGTATTCCAGTTTACACATTTCTATCTAAATCTTGTCGAAGAATATGGAGTTATGGAGGAGTGGCATGTTAATATTAGCACAAACAGAGCTCATTATTAGGCTGATCATTGATCAAGCTCGGCACAGCTAATTTGGAGGGTCTGTGAACTCTGGACAAGCCAAGAATTCTTTGTGCAGCGCAGCTCACCCAGTAAAGAGTTCTAAAGATTTGAGCAGAAGCAATTTTGAACAGCCCAGAAAGGGAATATTCTTGCATCCATCATCCATGTGTTGAGACATAACGGTATTACTCGAAATTACTGATAATACTGTTTGATAAAGGCGGACTGCGAAGTATAAAAGATGACAAAGGTACTCTCGTATGAAGTCGTTATTTAGCTATCTTTAGAACGGCTATATCATGCATAACTTTCTTGAAAAAAATAAACAGGCGCATAAGTTTTATCAAGTCAGATACTTATCACTCTATACACCAACAAGCTGGCCAATCCAGCCTGGGTGTACTCAGGCTTCTCTATATAAAACAAGCACACTATTGGGACCAATCTTGACTGGATAAGTATTGCAACAGGCCTTTAAGAGCCTAATAATGAGCCAAGCCCAGATTATTCGTGAAAAGATCTTCGTCTGCAGCCCACGAGAGAGAGAGAGATAGGTCATTACAAAATAACAGGTTATATTATCTCCTCTAGATGATCAATTAAAGTATTAAACTATTCTTATTCCGCTTATTCTATCATATTTTGATAAGCAATGTTCCATATAATTCACAACCTAGGAATTTTGAAGAGCTCGCCGAACAAAAGGCCAAAATATCTGTCAAAGTTTCATTCTTTCAACAGTTCGATTAAACCAAGTGTGATCCATGACTGAAAAGAAGTGTCATTCTAACAGCCGGCCTATGGGCAGTGGCTAATTTGGGGATAAAGACAGAACAATTAGAGTCCCAGTCACTAAGTTTCACGTGACCAATACACTTTCACATGTTTTTCTTGATTTTGCATCAATTCTCACACACTTTTTACATGTAAGTCGAGACTATCCACGGATCAATATGTGGTTGTTAGAATACTCCGAAAAACAAAAGCCAAAAAAACTAGAAGCGTGATCCTTGGCTGGAATTCTATTACTCATCAGAAAAATGAGTTAACAATGAACAAGCTAGCCTTGCCAACCTTGTGGATGAGGTTGGCTTCTCAAGTCACCTCATTGTCTTACCCAGCCTGAAAGTAAGGTCCTCAAATGATCAGGTCCCTAGCACAACTCTAAAAAAAGGGTTGCGATGGGCGGGATAGGTGGGCTTTTGGGCCGTGTGTATCCTAACTAGAAGTATATGGGCAATTAGTAACAATTCCAATATAGTGAAAAAAATTGAATTTCTAATCGTGAGCGAAGTATGACTCAAATCTAATCAAGCTTCCAGATCAACTTATAGCAATAGTCCTCTTCAGACTGAAAGCCGAGCAATCCGATGATGCAAACCAATATTGGAAGTATTTTAGAAATATAGGAATTTTATTTTATTATTTTAGATTAGTATTTTAGTAGGTGTGTTTTATTTAATTAAGATTTTACTTTCCTAGTTTGTTTTAATGTAGTAGGAATATTTATTTCTATATCTTGCTAGGATTCTTCAAATTAGGAAATTAGGTATCTTAGAGTTACTAGTTTCCTAATTCCTTGTTTCTTTTTATTTCTTTATTAAGGATTCAGCTTTCTATTTTGTTGTTTCCTTTTCGGTCCTAGTTTTCTAGTATAAAATAAGTTGTAGGGTGACATTAAAATTTGGTTGTTTATGATTAATGAAAAACTGAGTTTTTACTCATTATAGTTTGTTCGAGGGAGTACCTCTAGTTCAAACTTGTTTGTGATTTTCGTTGCAAATAGTTTCGTAAAAGGAGGCTTCTCCCTGCATCAGTTGGTATCAGAGCTACAAGTTCCAATGTTGACTATGGCTCTGCCACGCTGTCATCTTGTTATACCTCGGATTCTGAAAAGAGGAGGCGGTATCGGATGACGTTTCTATCACCAAACCTTTTGGCGGGTAACTATCAGCCGAGGGAGAGGACAAGGGCGGTCAAGGTTTCAAATCATGATCAGCGACTTTGGGAATCTAGTTCAAAGCTTAGTTGCACGAAGCGGGAGCGGATGCGGGGACGGGAGCGGGTGCGGGGGAGCGGAGGCACCTAGAAGTTCCCAATGTTGGGAGCGCTTAAGGAGCGTATATAGATCATATTTAAATATGTATATAAAATATCTTTAAATTCTTAACCATTGAAGGAAAAATGATACTTATTGAGAATTTTCCCTATCTTAAAGGATAAAAATTTTGGAAGTTAGGTATTTTCAATTTGCAAAAATTCTTGACTCATGTGATTTTCATATTCTTATTTTCATACCCCTAAAAGTATGAGAATAATTGCTTTAATGGCCCGATAAGCTCCCATCCTAGTTAGGAGCGAGCTCCCGTCAAGCTCCCATCTTGGGAGCGCCGATTCGAGCTCCCGTCTTGGGAGCGCACCCATTTTAGAAAGTTCTTGCAACTAAGGTCCAGAGATCAACTTTTCTGAGATCCAGTAGTAGATTAGAGTAAGCCACCAGTTTTTGATGAAGAACCAGTGGAGAAAATTATAAAAAGAGAGAATAAAAAAATATTGCAAAAAGAGGTGGTTATAGTTTTGGCATTGTTGGAAACTAATTCAAAAGAATCAGTTCGATTTGATTATTATGAATCTTAAAGATGGTAAGGTTCACCAGAATAATGCATTTGTTGATCCGTTTTGGGCATATATTGATGATTTTGCAAGTAACAAGTTGTGGGCTCATGCCTAACATTAGAACTTCCTCTGCTAATTTTCGAAGATTCTTCTTTGGAGATTGGGTTTGAAAAGATTAATTTAAAGTACAAGGTTGATGCATGCAAACAAGATTCGACGAATTCAACTGTATAAGCTCGAGGACAGCAGCACTTAGGCAATGACGTGGAAAAAGGTCAGGCTACGATGGAAGATACTTTAATTCTCAAACTAGGTATCCATACCCGCGAAGCATCAAGAGCTCTATACTGGGGTAATTGGCTGTATAAATATGCTTCATGGCAAAATGAACGTCAGCATAACCTATTCTTCCAACAAGATACCTTATTGGAATGCAGATTAAGGTTTCTTTTTTTCCTTGGTGTGTGGCAAAGGATACGATCCTCGGGATAGATAATCTTATGCGGCGTTAGATGGTTATGGTGAATCGGTGTTGCAAGTGTTTGAGAGACGAAGAGTCAATGGCGCATTTGTTTATTCATTGTGTGGTCGCCAAGGTGCTTTGGAATGTGGGTCCTATTTCGTGGGGCATGCCGCATGTCATGGGTTTTTCCTTTGATGATTCCGTTGTGCCTGATGTGGTCAATCTAGAGAGAGAGAAATCAAAGATATTTTGGTAGGGAGGATATGCCATTGTTCAGAATTAAGAGTCTTTTGATTTCTACTTTGTTTAGTTGAGAGTCAAGGGAGTACAACCCTATTTTGAGTCAATTCTTTGACATGCTAGATATGTTTGGAGTATATTGGGGGGTACAAAGTTTTTTTTTTTTTATTTTTAAATTTGATCTTTTCTTTTTATTCCTCAATTTCTTCTGCACGTGGGTGGCATCCCCTTGATGCCTTCTCAATAAAATTTTATTACTTATCAAAAAAAGAAGAAGATATGCATACCTTATTAAATCACTGCTAGGGTACATGTGAAGAACTTTCCGAAGATGTTTTAGTCCACTTCCAATTCCGAGGCTCCCCTTAGATCCCTGTTTGACCTAGAAAAGCAACAAGCATTTGGTCTTCCTGGAATTGAAAAAGATACTACCTAAACAGTTAATGCGTAAACTGCGATCATTGGAAAAAGAAACTTACAAGTTTACCAAGTGCTATCAAGAAGTGCATTCTGGTTATATCTTCACTAGATACAACATAGCGGCGACTGCTTGAAACCACTGACTCCAGCAGATTACATCGATCTAGTGCATGAAAGGCAGATACTACAAAACTAATTTTCGAACTTTGAAATAATTCTTTGGGCATTTTTAAAATGCTAGTAGCTGCTGATTCCAGTCCAGAGATGTAGTACAGCAATCTACAGATCAAAATAACTGAGGCATCCTTGGATGGCTGTTCCATGGACAAAGCACGTGCAGCAAGATCTTTCGTAATGGAAAGAACAAGGTCATTCTTTCCAAGTTTCCATAAAGAAAGAGCATATATGTGCAAACCTTCCAAATCAAGCAGACCTAGAATTAATGCCAGGATAAAATGTGTTAGAAATGGAAACCATGCAAATACACAACACAGATTCACAAATGAGTTGTTGGGAGGAAGAGCCTCTGGCTAGGGCTTTTCCATTAGTCCATCAATTGCAGTTTGTTTTTTGACAAGAAAACAGAAGAAGAAAGATTCAGTAAGCGATGGTGATATATTAGCTTACAGTTGATAGAGAGGCATATAGGGCTTATATTTGCGACGACATTAAAATTAAGTTTTGGGTTTATTGACCTCAGGAGTGCCCTCTCTGTTTTCTAGCTCTTCTTTATGCCCATGGCAGGGATGGAAGAAACAAGACAACATTACCTTGGGAGCTAAGAATAACGGCAATGCTATGGGGAGGTGTTTGTGAAGTATTTTTGGGTTTCTATTGTGAAGTATTTTAGGGTTTCTGTTTATTGTTACTTATCTTTTATGTTCAGGGTAATTTAGTCTTTTGTATTATTAGGGTTTCGCTAAGGTTATTAGGGCTAACCTATATTATTCCTTCATTAGTCTTGTAATTATTCAAACTTTCTCAATGCAATAATATTGTACGTTAGTTTTCTCTCTCTCCTTTGCAAGTATCATGGTTAGTTTTCTCTCTCTCCTTTGCAAGTATCATGGTATCAGAGCCATGAGCAGCCATCTTTGAAGCCCTAAGCATCTCTCCCAGCCATTGTTGAATCTCTAACTCTAAGCATCTCTCCCTCCCGTTCTTTCTTCTGCTTGCACAAACCCTAAGCTCTCTCCTCACGTTCTTTATCTGAAATCAGTTCAAAGCAGCCAACCACCTTCGGTCGGCACCCTGACATCGCCGACCTCCGCGATATCACCCTTGCCAACGCCGACAACTGGCAACTGATTTCCGGCCACCAGCGACCTCGGAGAACACTTAAAATTGTCCAATTGCATCAGAAATCTACTGGGCCACCGAAATTGATTGGGTTTTATCTGGTTGTACTCGAAACTTGGTCCTCTCCTATTGCACTTGAAACCCTCTGGTTCTGCACCTTAGAAGTACTTCAGACCCCCGATCTCTCTTATACAGCACTGTTTGACGTCGTTGGCGGTAGTTCTAGACTATTTTGGATCATTTTTCGTACTACTTATTGCTGTTGAAGAACAGTATTTTGGTTCTCTGTTCTTGTTGAATCTGTTTTATAACTAGGTGTGAGCTACTGTGTTGATATATTTCGTTATCACTATGTTGGAAGATAAAGTTATTGGTGCACGGTTGAATGGTCGCAATTACTCTTATTGGGCAGTGGGCACACGTGATGAAAAATTTTGTTGTGGATAACGGAGTATGGGGACATGTGGACGGTTCAGTCAAACCACCGTTTGATCCTCAAAAGGAATATTATGTTGTTGCACTCATAGTTGTCAAAGGCGAAAGGCGCACCGAGGCGCAAAATCCTGTGGGGACTAAGGCGAGAGGCGAGCTTTTTTAAAGCGAGGCGCAGCTATGTAAATTATTTAATTATATATTTATTTACATATATATATATAATATATTTCAAAAATTTTAGGGGTAAAATTAAATTTTTTTAAAACTTTTAGGGGTAAAATTGAAATTTTTTAAAACTTTCAGGGGTAAAATTGAATTTTTTTTAAACTTTAAGGGGTAAAATTGAATTTTTTTAAAACTTTAATGGGTAAATTTATAATTACTCAAAAACTTAGGGTAAAAACTATAATTTAGCATATTTATATATAACTACTTCTTCCTCAGCAGCCGACATTTACCAATTTGAACCCTAATATCAGATCTGATGAGCTGGAGCAGGTATGTCCTCTCTCTCTCTCTCTCTCTCTCTCTCTCTCTCTCTCTCTCTCTCTCTCTCTCTCTCTCTCTCTCTCTCGTTCTGTCTTCTGTCTTCGTTCGTTCGTGAGCTCTCGTTCTGTCTTCTGTCTTCGTTCGTTCGTTCGTGAGAGAGAGAGAGAGATGTTCGACAGAGAGTTCTGTCTTCTGTCTTCGTTCGTTTGTGAGAGAGAGAGAGAGAGAGAGATGTTCGACAGAGAGAGAGAGAGAGAGAGAGATGTAGAGATCAGATGTGTCGGACGGCTGCTGAGCAGCTGATGGTTTTATTTCGAGATCCAAAATCTAACGGCCAAGGTGAGTTTTTAACCTAAGTCACAAAAATCAACGGCTGTTATCAAACTTCAAAGAAGCGCGCCTTTCCGTCGCCTCTCGCCTTTGCGCCTTTTGCGCTTTGGCGCGCCTTTCCGTCGCCTCTTTCAAGTCGCCTCGCCTGGGTGTACCCCAGGCGCAAGGGCTGCGCCTCGCTGCGCCTCTCGCCTGGGCGCGCCTTTGACAACTATGGTTGCACTTGAAAAATGGACCACTGAAAATGCAAGAAATCTTACTTGGTTTCACCACTTGGTGGACCCAAGTATCGGCATGAATTTTTCAAAACATAAAACATCAAAGAAAGTGGGGGACTATCTGAAAATTATGTATCTTGAATCCAAATTTTACAAAGCAATATGAACTTGAGTCCTCTATTTCGCATGTCACACAACAAGATAAATCGATTCAGGAATTTTACAATGAGATGACACACGGGATCAACTGGCCTTTATGGAGCCCACAAAATTGCAATCCAATGATGTCTATGTGGAATACCATGAGAAACAGCACCTTGTACGTATCTCATGGCTCTCCGCGGCCAGTTTGAGCCTCTTCGCGGGGCTATCTTGCACATGTCTCCCTTACCTACAGTAGATGGTGTTGTTCATGAACTGATTGCCGAGGAAACAAAGTTCAAAGTTTCTTCCATTGCTCCTCCAGCTCAATCTGTCTTTGTGACTTCGACTACTCCATCTAGTCGGTATTTGGCACCTCTCTGGGTGAAGAGGTTCCTTTTTATGGGTTTGATTGACGCAATCAATTCCCCAAAAAATTTGAGATCCCTCCCACTTTCCAGAAACAAATAGGTCTCCCTCCCTCCCTCCCTCTCTCTCTCTCAATTGCCTTTTAAATGTTTCCCATTCTGAATTGGTTTCGTTCAAAGAGGGCATTTAAATTCTTAAACCAAGCTTTGATTTCCTTAACCTACAAGCAATATATTAGAACATCCCATTTAGGAAAACAAACTACACAAGGAAATATCGCACATGGATTAGTACACGAGTAATATATGAATGGAAATGAATTACAAGCTTTTTGAATTAATTCCTTAACCAATTTTTGGTTTCCAACCTTTTATTGCCTGTTAACTAGCACAAGCTTTTATTGCACAGGAAGTGCTTACAATAACATTTCCTTATAAGTGATTTATGCATGGGAATTTTAAGTTTTTTTTTTGTATTCCTTAATTTCATTTCCTTCAGTTGATTATCGTTCACAAAATCTTCCCCTTTTAAGTTGATTTCATTCAAAGAGGGTTCATTACATTTTGAATTCCCATTCTATTACCACGTTAGCAACAGACAAATAATTGATATTCCCATTATTTATCTTCTTCTGAGTACACAGCTTTGGTGGCGCATATCTTTGCAACAGGTGAAAAACACGCGACCACCGTAGCTTTGTTTGTGCACACCGACGAATGTAGATAATGAAAATACCAAAAAACTTAGTGGTAGAAAAATCACTACTTCAGAAAAGGTACGTTGTTTATAATACTAATATGGATATGTTCATAAATCACTAGATTGTCGTGCATGCTCCAAGATGGAGAAATTGTATTCAACTCAATACATGGACATTCAGAAAGGCAGTGATGAGAAATTTTTAAGACATTCATCGTCACATGGATAAAGATTGGTAATTACATGCTTGAAGGCTCGGTTTGGTTTAGTCTCTCACTTCATGTTTTAGGTATTTGAAGGTACTACAGCCAATGTGCTATTTTTTGGACAATTTTTTATGTTCCATTGAATTGATATGTTCCGTAATTATTTAAATCCATTTATTAGATGAACTCTATTTAAAACTTCTTTAAAAACACCACTTCTAGGAGAAGTCGGCTTGGTTGGTGGGTTAAAGAAGCATAATTCAATTAAAATGTGCTCAGAACGTGTTGCTTCGTGCCTTTAGGCACGGGCAAACCCTAGTATGTATATATAAGAGACGTGAATTTGCTGTGTTGCCTAATCTCTCAAGGTGAGAGAATTTACCTTTTAGACTAAGCTTTGTTTCGTCTCTCTCAAACAATTGAGCCGTACGGGAAAGATTATGACCTATATTGTAACATCCTCCTTTCTCATAAAATAATTGCTTCTCATAACAAGAAAAAGGAAATAACTTGAAGGCAAGTTGTGCACTCAGATATCAGCGAAACTGTAAATGAAGTTACAAGGAAGTGCATTGTCAAACCTTCCTTTTTTAATTCTTCACACTCCTGTACAGCATGAAGAGCATTCCCAGCCTAAAACCAATAGCATAAGTGCGATTGAGTCAACAAACAATTTTGAGATTTTAAACGGTGTGCGACATGATGATTTTTGAATATGTGCATCGTTAAACCTCGACATGGAGGGAGGGGGTAAATATCGGATATGTCTACCTGAAAAAGTGATCTGGCTAAATTAATTGATAAATCTCCGATATGGGATTTTGAAACTTTGCCTGCAAAAGTGCTGTCTGCACAAAGCGCTAGCCTGTACGAGGCAGAAGCAGTTTGATAATCCAACCGTGCCTCACAAACCAGCCCTTTCATATTATGGGACTCTGAATAGTAGGGTGCCCGTTGCACAGCCTGCTGGATGGCCCCAAATACCTGAGACACCAATAATTCAATTATAGGATAGTTCTGCAGTGTGTAGGCAACTCCCTTCTTGAGGAATGTGAATGGCAAATACTCAAGGTTCTAACTTACAGTCACCTCAATATGGCCATACCTGTGAAGATGAAAGGCGGCCTGAAAGCTTTGCAAGCTTTGCTAGACCAATTTGAAACTCCGCAAGCTGCCCAGATATTGGAAATGTAAGCTGAACTTCAGAAAATATTTGAAAAGAACCCAATATAGTCTAAGGCCATAAGCAGAAACTTGAACTCAATTCAAAAGAAAAGGCCATTAGTCTCAATGGCAAAGATTGCAATAAAACATCAAATTTTATCTCATTCATATTGTACCACAAACAAATTTGATAGAAAATTCCACAAATATTCGAGATTCAAAACTTCCTCAACTATTAAGCTTTTCACATAAGCAGGGTACCGCAAAACAGAATCCTTACTGGTAGTATCTGCACAGCTCGTAAACAGCTCTCATATGCCTCATCTGGGGTCAGCTCCCTGAGAAAAGCAACAGCCCTAGCTGTATCAATTGGCAATGGCAATAAAAAAAAAAATCCTGTACTTCACAAAGATAAGTAATTACCTAGCATAAATATCAGCTGACATGCCTGCCCATGGTAATGCAAGCGAAGGATCTATGCTTCTAGCTCGATCAAATGCTTGCATGGCCAATTGCCTGTCATCCTTTTCTCTATAGAGCTGGAAAAGCAAAAGCTTTAGTTATCTGCTGCAAGATTGGCAATTTACCTAGCATGCCAAGCTATTCAGGACATCTAAAATTATCATTGAAGGGAAAGGAACGACACATATGGTGTGAATTTGACAAAATTATGGTTTAGGAAATCCATGGTTCTGAAAAACCGTGAATATTCAACTATTCGCATTTCTGACCAAACAAGTTATGCCTGGGACCTTATTGTGAAGCATAATTTAGGAAAGTATTATTTTAGGAAAGTTTATTGAGAGAGAACAATAGAGAGAGAGGGTGGATCGACTACTGGAGGTTGGATCGACTACTAAAGGGCTCTGATACCATGATAGCTTTTGAAGGAAGAGAAATAAACAAGCGTATAGTGCCAAAACATACGTACTATTATTGCATTGCAAAAACTTTGAGATTACAAGTCTAATCAAGGAGTTATATAGGCCAAGCCTAAAACCCTAGCAAAACCCTAATAACATAAAAGGAAATTAATTGAAACCTGACAATTGGAAACCCTAAATTATAATTCCTAAAAAAAATAAACTTTCATAAAATAATACTTTCCTAAATTATACTTCACACTTGTCCAATCTCAATCTAAAGAAGTTTGCTAATAAGAATAGGCACTGTCTTACTAATTTTAACAAGTAGTTAATGTCAACTTCAGAAGTACAAAAGATTCCTTACAAAAACTAGAAAAATTAAAATTTAAGATGCTCATCACACAAGAACAGAAATCCTCAGACTGATGCAATTGTAGCCACTACCTTTCCAAGGTATGCCCATGCAATAGCTAGAGATACATCTATCTGCAAGCCCCGTATAAAGGCATGTTGTCTCAAAGCACTACAACCACATAAGCATCCCAACGCCACCCAGAACTCATTGTTGTCACCCTCAAGTAACAACCCCCCCAAGGACATCTTCTCAGCCAGCTGCCTGGTAAACAAGATGAAAAATTAAGACCGCATATGGTGGTCATGTAAGAAAATTCAACATACAAAGAGTAAACCAGGGTTTTACCACATACTATGGTCCTGTTTAGTACACTCATTGAAAGAGCAAATAAGATCTGAAGCAATAGCAATATCAGTATAGATATTTGCTTGCCATGGCGCCAAGTGCAAAGCGCGCTGGTAGGAACTACAGGCATAAACTGCAGCTGAACGACGGGTTCTTCTCCACGAAAGGATGGAAGTTCTCAAAGCTTCATGATCATTTTCTAAGCTCCGGCCTTCCTCAGTTCATGGTAAACAATTTGCAAATGCAAGCTAAAAATTAAGGGAATGCAATTGTTATTAAATCTTTGATTGTTAAGGAAAAGATAAGTAGACTATACCCCTTTCATGTTTGCCTCAAAAACTCATAACTCCCCTTCTGCTTCTATAATGAATATTTAACCACATGTGGAGTCTATGGACTATGTGCAAATTCGAAAGAGTATGTTAGTAATAACAGTGTATGAGCTGTACAGGGCGATGAAGAGTGCGATCACAAGTAACAAACTATGAAGTCCTATAAAGGCTCTTTCAATTTTCAAGTATACAGACACAGCATTCAGTGTTTTTTCATGGTCTTTGCAGAGCAAGCGTAAGTCGTCTATTCATATTTTAGAACCCTGATGGCAATTATTTTGATATGATCGATCTTTTTTACACTAAGAGGAATGTCATTTTGTTTACAGCCTGCTCTGGCATATGGGTGGCATTCTTTAAATGCCTTGGTTTTTACAAAATCTCTCTCATAAAAACAAAATAAACAAAACTTCACACAGTGAAAGATAAAAACAAATGTGCAGGTGGAAGAGAAAGGATGGATCTAATTTTAGAGAGAGAGAAGAATGAAGATAGAGGAGAGAAAGAAAAGGGGAGGAAAATTTGGTGAGAGAGAGAGAGAGAGAGAGAGATGGTGAGCCATGATGATGGTAAGAGATGAGAATTAGAGGAGAATATATAAGGGTGGCACAAAATTTTCATAGAGAATGTTTCCAAAGACTTAGATGTCACACCATAGTCCAAGGTCCAAACACATCATGGTTAGGTGTTCATTTCCGAAATACAAGAGGGTAGTAAAATCGTTAGGGCTTCCCCCAAGACTAAGATACCAAGTCTTAATGGCATTGACCCTCATAGATAAGAAATAAATATATTTCAGCTAATGAATACAGGATGGGATATAAGGCCCTTTACGCAAAAAGGAGCAGCTGCTTTGGTTGAGGAAGGTAGTACATAAAACAACAGAATTCATAAGACCATCATCCTCTAAATGGTATGGAGGGCAAATAGCTAAGGCCAAGAGAATATCCCTTTAACTGGTAATACCTGGATATCTCCATGCAACTTCCAGATACAAGAAATATTTCCGGCTAAGCAGGTACCTGCTCTTGCAACGTTAGATGCCTCCTACAATATCATACAAATTTACTTTTAAAAAAAAGCTCGTCTTCAGACACTGTGAGGGCTGGTATATTTGCTATGACTTACTTCCTACCAGAAGGTATAATTTCAAAAGTTCCATGCTCACTAACCTCTACCAATGAAGCCCCCCATTTAAATGCGCCTGAATTTATACATTCCTTGGACAAACCAAGCAGTGCGGAAGCCATGCCATATTGTGCAGATACATTTTGAGGCGAGATCAGTAGAGCTTGTTGAAATTGCTCAACTCCCTTGACAAACAACGATTACCGGGGAGAATACATTTATCATGCTTCACAGAGATAAGAATCACACACACACACACATAAAAACAAGAATGGGGAATTTCAAAAATTGGAGAATCACCATCAAGAGTAAAGTAAGAAAAACTGTGCTAGAGTGAATGCCAAGCAGTTCCAACTTGTTGGAGAGTCCACGCAATAGGTGGCTTGTACAGACTCTGGGGGTGGCTGTCACTTTCCCATCCCAACTTTAACAATATTTTTCCCTATGGGCTAGCTAGCTAAGCCCTCACGATTTGGAAAAAACATCGTTACTACAAATGGATGTAAAACTTCTTAAAGATTCATTCAAGTGAACTTCTGACTTTTTGTTTATATGAGAGATGAAGAATCCTTAACGTAGAAAAACCTAGCATGTGAGACGAGGTGGGAGAAAATTTGCAAGATACCAAAATGTAATAATACCCATAAGGAACCTTAACAAGAAAGCCTCAAGAAATTCATCAAAAAGGGATCGGAATTTTTCATTGAATGCTCATTCATATTTCCTCAACAAAGATGGTACAGAACTTTGGTCTACAAAATTTCAATGTAATAAACCACCTCAAGCATGTATAAACCAAAACAAAAAATGACTGAAATGCTAAGTTATAAATAAAAATTAATGGTTGACTTGATCTAGCTAAATCTAAATACATAGAATAAGCAGAATGTTTGTTAGCACTTCAGACAACTATAAAGAAAAATCATACCTTTCTAAAGGAACCAAGCATCAGATTAATATTTCCACTTTCAACCAAGGCAAAGAGTCTTGAGCTGTCCAATTCAGTTGCACGCGCATATGACTGTTCAAATACTAAGAGAAGTTACACAAGTAAGTAAACAGAACCAAATAACTTTAAATGACCTCAGAATCGAGGACAATGCAGTCATGCAAAACCAATTAAGGGCCAAAAAGTAGAACAAAATAGAGAGAAGTTTATTTTCTGCATACTTAGTGATACTCATGCACCCATAATTAGGATACTCCAGTTGAAGCCACAATGCTACCCACTATGCATGGAATGCATAAAGAAATGGAAGTTCCAAAGAATTGGCAAAAAAACCCTATTTATTTCCCGAATAAGTTGAAAGTAAAAATACACCCACGTAATCGGGAGCCCATTTTATACTATATTGCACGCATCGTATTAATTTCAAGCTCAACGTGTAATTTAATTTTTTTTTTTTTTTTTTTTTTTGGGGGGGCGCAAAATGGCGGGATTCTCCTTTACTAATAACAAGACAGAGACTCCCCAAAGCAGCTGAGTTCCAGCGTTCATCGCGAATTCAGTAAGCATTGTGCAGATTACAGAAATATTTTCCCAACTCTAACACCGCTTTAAATGACTTCCAAAAAAAGCATAAAACTAGTTTGAACTTTGAACTTCAAATCGCACATAAAGTAAATACATATGAAGCAAGAAAGAAACGTTCTTCCCAGGTGAATTGAACACAGTCAAGAAAAGGAAGAATCCATAAACCATCAAAATAAATAAATAAATAACAATTACCTTGATAGCTGCAGTAAACATGCCTAACCGCTGGTAGGCACGACCCAAAGCCTGCAATCACATCATAACAGTTGAGAAAAACCATAACTTATCATTTTCAGTACAAAAAGGCACAAAGAGAAGGGAAAAAGAGAGAGAGAGAGAGAGAGGAGCTTGGGGAGCAAAGTACAGACTTCCCACAAATCAGCACAGACAGGATATCCTCTAATGGCATGCTGAAGACTGGGTACTGCTTCAGACCATTTCTTTTGATGGGTCTGCATGAAACAAACATTAGCAGAAAGTAATAAAGAGTACCGGCACTCCAAGGGAAAAAAAGATGAATGAAACCGAGGATGATGAAAGAGACCTGAAGGTATCCCAGTCTTCTGAAAGCCCAAAAGGCCCTTGGCGATTTCTCAGAAGCTTCCCGGCAGACAGAAACCTCGAGGCTCTCCTTTCCTCCTTCATCCAACAAATCACACAATGCTTCCTGCGAGTATCAAATAGTGCACACATGACAGGACTAGTAGAAGCAAAGACTAGAATTTTTAATAACAAAACACGTGAAGAATTGAAACTAACCCCAGATTCTGAGTCATCGGGATTGAGGGTGACAGCTCTCTGGTAACACTTGAGAGCTCTCTGGTGGTCTATGGATACTCTGCTGTAGTAATGACCCAGATATCTAAAAGCAGGGCCATTCTGAGGATTCAACTTGGCTGAAATCACAAAGTGCTCCACCGCTTGTTCTCTGGTTTCCTTTGATTCTTTCCCATTCTCCCACAATAACACTCCCTATATCAAAAAATAAATAAGTAAAATAATAATAATAATAATAATAATAATAATAATAATCACCACTTCCTTTGCTCATCTTCTTTTATTTTCCGGAGAACGTCCTATCCAAGCTTGAAGCTTTTTTCAGACGGCTCAAAATCAAATGATTTCCCTATAAATATATGTACACACACACACACTATAAAAGTAGAAATTTTACAATAGAGAAGGAAGGAGGAGAGTCTAATTGCCCTACGAGATGAAAATGGGGACCGGGGTCGTCAGGGTTGGACACTATTGATTCTTGCAACTGCGCTAAGACAGCAGCAGCTCCTCCGTCGTCTTCTTGTAACTAAATGAATGGGGAAGAAATTGGCACACATTTAGGCAGACGTATATTTAAACATTGTAATGAAATGTAAAAAGAAGCAACAAATTCTAGATACAAGAGAAGGAATCCAAGTGAGAACCATTATTATGTTCCTCCGAATGCAAACTCCCAGTCTGGTAAAACCCTAGAAGCTCGGGCGCTGTTCGGTTGTAGTAGTATCGCGTACGGGGAGGAAGGGAACTGTGGCACTGCCAATGGGAAAGTAGTGCTTAAGAATCAGTGGGGTTTTTTTTTTTTTTTACTAGCATTGTGCCTACGTGGAGAAAAAAAATTCACCGTTAACCCTTTTTTTTTGTCCTGTCTCGTGCATAGAAGGGCACAGCTAGCGTTAAGGAAAATGCGGGTGCGTTTGGTAACGTTTTTGTTTTTTGTTTTTTGTTTCTAAAAAACTAAAAGTAGAATCATGTTTATTGTTTATAAAAATAAAAACAAAAAAACATGTTTGGTAATAAAATTTCTGTAAACAGTAAAAAATGAAAACAACACAAAACATGTTTGGTAGCATCATTTTGTTTTTGTTTTTGTTTTTTGTTTTTTTGTTTTTTGTCATTCTTCAAATTGAATTGTCTTATTAGAGTATAGCAAAGACCCTGATAAACAAATGCGAGAAACAAAAAACAAAAGAAAAAGGATCTCAGGATGGTGTAACTATCTTTAGTTCTTTTTGAAGGAATTAATCAGAAAGATAACGCACTTTATTTGTAACATCATCGATCCTATATAAGAACAAACAAATGCGAAAAAAATTCCGGACACAAATTCCATTCTTAACTCTTAAGGCCACCAAAACGAGAAATTTTACATCCTAAAAACAAGCCCCCAGAAATAATTCTCAAACAAGATACAGAATTAACCCGTCGATAATCAAATAGATGTCACGCAATCGGCCTGATGATCAGAAATTGTGATTTGAGGCCAAGAGGCATCGATTCAACCCATTAATGGAGATGTGGACACAGTAAAACTGGCGAAAATTAATCGCTAGCAACGAGATCCAATTTACGATTCCAGTGTGTGTGTGTGTGTGTGTGTGTGTGTGTGTGTGTGTGAGAGAGAGAGAGAGAGAGAGGGAGGAGCTTACCAGGGGATTTTGATCGGGCTTCAGAAGTGTAAACAACAATGGGTTTTGACGGGCTTTGGAAGTTGTGGGGTGGGGTTTTGATCGGGCTACGGGTTTTTTTTTTTTAAACGACCATGTTTTTTAAAACAATGCGAATCACCTTTTGTGTTTTGAAAATTTCAAGAAATTTTGAAAACGTTTTTAATAAACACAAAACATAAATAAATTACCAAACACGTTTTTGTTTTTGATTTTGGAAAAAATTGAAAACAAAAACGTTACCAAACGCACCCTAATAAACCCATTTCAATTCTCGACCCCAGCCATCTCTCTACTCAAGGAGGGAAAATTACCTCACCACACACGGTTGCAATTCATTAAAAAAAAAAAAGTACAGTATTTTAAAACTTATTAAAAGCATAAAGTCAAAAGAAAAGAAAAAAACTACTTGATTAATTACCAAAGTGTAGAACGTTTCAAGAATTTTAAACAACGTACAACCAAAGTTTGAGATTTGTTTGAATAGTGGTACTTACCTACGTGTTAGAAATAGCCTTTGAGCAGTGGATGAGCACGGTAGAAGCCAAACGTTGTAATAAATTGAACCGAGAACGCTACTTTTTATGTATTTTAATCAAAATCTTAACAAAAAAATGGAAATTAACACCATTATAGCAAAGGGAATGCAGGAATTAAAATAAAGATACACAACAACATTTATGGATTACCTATGTGTTATAAATAACCTTTTGAGTAGTGGATGAGCACGGTAGAAGCCAAATGTTGTATAGTAAATTGAGCAATAACATGGTTTTTTATGTACTTTGATCAAAGTCTTGACAAAAAAATGGAAACATGTTACACAAAGGGAATGTGAGAATTAGAATAAAGATACACAACAATATTTATGGATTACCTACGTGTTAGAAATAACCTTTGAGCAGTGGATGAGTACGGTAGAAGCCAAACGGCATATAGTAAACTAAGCAATAACACGGCTTTTTTTATATACTTTGATCAAAATGTTGACAAAAAAATTGGAAACACCATTAGTAAAGGGAATGTGGGAAAAAGATGAAGATACACTTCAATATTTATGGATTGCGTGATTCACAAATGGATTGGTTGAACCATGATATGGCGTATTTAGGGAGACTATTTATGGAGAGGTTCTGTTTGACAAAAATTGGGGAAATGGTGAAAGTTGGGAATAAGGGAGAGGATAGCCGAATAGAGAGTTAGTGAGTTTTTTGGGAGTGGGCACGTGTGGGCAGTAGTGGTTTTTTGGGTCTGAAAAATGGATGTGGGCAGTTGGGGATTTGAACGTGGATGTCAAGTGTGAAGTGGAGGAATAGGAAATGGCCACGTGCATTCTTGTAAATGAAAATAATTGAAAATTGTAGTGTAGACACCCCAATTCGAGCCCTTGAAAATTTCCGACCTTCCCGAGGATGAAACATGCTCAATAAAGACACGTGGAGCTTGATTAATTGCTTGAAAAACCCTCCAAAACCTCTTCAAAATAAACTCAAGTTTGCACCACCTTCTAGTACATTCACATCCCTTTTTATTGATATATAATACGTCTCAATCCATTTTCAAATGAGGGAGACGCGCGTTTTACTAAAATGACTTGTTTTCTCGACCTCTTGAGGGTAAAACGGTCATGGATTTTGATGTACAAATCATCTTGGGTTCAAACCACTTGGATTAGAAAGTAGACTCAACCACATTTCCAACACTTCAAACCATGCGCAAAACGGAGTTCGGTAGCACCTATAGCGGCCCCGCGAAATTTGATATGATGTGCAGTCTCCAAGTTCAGGCTCCCAGACTCACTATGGGCGCCCATACTTCATACTCTGAGCGCCCACACTCAGTCTAGCCGCCCAGACTTTCCAACTCGGGGCGCCCAAAAGTACTTCCAATGAGCAATTTCCAGCTGGTTTTTTATGAAACCATGGGCTCTTCCTTTGCATTATTCCACGTTTTTTTACTCAAAACTCCCTCCAACACATTATCCCTCCAAATTTTAAGTTCAAAATATACTTTCTCTCTCTCACTCACCCAAAACCAATTCTTCTCTCTCTATAAATATCACTTCATAGCATCATCTTAGAAGAGGATCAACTCCACACTTCTCCCTACTGTTACTCTGTCAAAATCTTTCCAGAAATCTCAACCATACTCAACCTCACTTAGCTTCACTCCTCTCAAAGCCTACAAACCCATTTTCATCACCATCCTAAACTAAAACCACTTAATCCTTTGTTCATCCAAAATCAAGTGTTTGAAACCAAGCTCATACTGTCCCAATAACCAGATTTCAGTCCACATAACCACCAAAAATCACTCAAACATCAAACCCAAGTTCATCAATCAAGCTCCAAAGGTAGTTTGTCTACCAATAAGTGTTCAAAAAGGCTCTCTGAGGAACACCACCCAACTTTTGCTAGTCTCTCATACTAGTTAATGGTTTGGGAGGGTTGAAAGTGCAACAAAAGAAGGATCAAATCCTTGCACTCATACTGAGTATGGGCGTCCATACTCTCTAAGTATGGGCACCTGGACTCCTTTCTTTCTTCTTTGTTTCTTATTTTCTATAAAGTCTCTCCTGCATATTTAACTCATCTATGTTAAGTTTGAGGTTGAGGATCATGGTTTATGATGCAAAAGTCTATTAGAAAGTACATATAGGGGACTAAATCATGGGTTTTGAGAGCATTTAAGGGTTATACATTCATTGCATGTGATGTATTGTCCACAATATGCATGATTTATATCATTTTAGTAGGTACAAGAAAGTTTGGCATAACTCCCATATTCATTTTCATCATACCCACAATGAGTCTACCTTGGGTTCATATCATCCTTCATCCTTCATCCTTCAAGGTCATAAGTATTCTATCCATAACATGTGCATGATGAAAGTCTATTTCATGATAGGATTGGGCTTCGATTCCTATGATTTCGTCCCAAAATATGTTAACATCATGATTTCCTTGCATTTGATCATCATCTAAGTGGGGTCTGTTAGAGTTAATCTGAGTCAGAGGAGTATTAAACATCATTTTGTGCATGATGGAAAGAGCGTCAAAGTTCAATTTTGTTGTTTGATCAAAAGTATGAAGTAAGAAAAAGTCATCCTGAATCATAGTCCAGGCGCCTAGACTTCCCTACTATGGGCGCCTACACTTATTCCAGGCACCTGGAGTAGTCCATTCTGGGCACCCATATTGATTCTGGGTGCCCAAACTTGCTTATTATGGGTGTCCAAAAAACAGTTCGGGTGCAGCTTGTGTTTGTCTTGGGAATACATGTGGGCTTGTCTTAGACCTTTATATGTTATCTGATCTTGTTTCTGTACAGTTTATTGCATCACACATGTGTGTCATTTGATCATAACACTTATCACAAGCATCCACACGTTCAATTTTGCTTTTGTGAATGCATTTACGAGCTTTCATTTTATTTCATGAACAAAGTCTATTTAAATAATGTTTTAAAAGTCCCTTGAACATTTAGTAGAGACCGGACATAGCGTCGGGCGAGATGGGTGCCTTAAAAACCTTCCCCTCTCGTAACTTAGCTCCCAAACCCGAGAAATTTTGGTAATGATGGGCCGGTGAAAGCCTTTTTCAAAATATGGGCGAAAGAGTCATTTTCAAACCGATTTCTCGGCTAGGGTCCTTAAACCCGAGTGGCGACTCCATCAATCGAAACCGTTTTCTTAAACTGCGAGATTTTGCGGGGTGTCCACATGTAGGAAATTAGGATTAGGGGTTTGGAGGCTTTGTGGGCTCTAACTACATAACTATAGGGTATTGATTGATTGATTGATTGATGGTCTTGTTATTGTGAGTCCACTGGCTCACAAATTAAGCACAGGGCAAAAGAAAACACGCACTCCTGCTCACCTTTTACACTTTGTAATACATTTATACCTATTTTTATACAATTTTCACACGTTTCAACATATTTTTTAAACCTTAATATAAGTCCATTAGGCCTATTTTAGCATTTTTTTATAGTAGTTTTTATTTATTTACTCCCATGAAATATAAACCTTTGAGAGTTTTGGTGGAACAGGTGAACCACGCAAGCTGGTTAGATGCATTTCCATTTATGAAATCCGATAAATGAGAAACATAAATCATTAAAAAATGAAAATAAGGAAGGACATTTTTTTTTAGTAGAACTATTCAGTTACAATAATTTAATTCCAAAAGATCATAAACTACACGAAAAGACTGAAGCTAACTAAAATGTATCCCCTATTAACGAAAATAATGAACCTTCAAATCCCTATGCATTACTATTCATAAATTTGAATCTTTCCACAAAAATACTCCTACTAGATTGGGTTTACTGTTGGGGAGTTGTCATGCCGGGCTTTATATTCTTCTTCCTTTTGATTCCAGTTACAGGAGATTCCTGTGAATTCATTACACACTATAATCCATTTCTGTTAATCATTGGTCAAGTCGGTTCAACAAAGCCTTCCTTTACTAGTTTGACTGGAAATAAACTCCGATAATCTTTTTCCTTACGAGACACGCAAACTCCCATAATGTCCCATATCGCATTTCGTGAATCGAAATATGAAGCCTACTCATCCATCAACTCCTCCCGTTGATCGGTGCGGTTTTACGAAGCATCTAAGTATAATTCACTTGCGTTGATCAATCAAGACTTTTGGCGCCACTCCTTAAGGGCCACTATTGTATCATACACTTCTTACATTCTTTCCCATGCTTCATACCCCCTCTTTCTTCTTTAAGTGTACTGTAAAAAATGTCCCTCAATGAAACTATGGGCATGGATGGAACCATGCGAGAGGTTACAAATTTGGTAGGTAGGGCATTGAGGATGATAAAGTTCATTTGGATAGAAGAATCAAATTCAAGCATCAATCTTAAAATAGAAACGTTTTACTATCAAAAAAAATTTACTTATAAAAAAAGCTAAATCCTCAGTGCTAATTTTCATATTGCAAGCGAAGGGCCAATTTGTATGCTCATTATTGGCCCACAACAAAGCTTTGGACTATTTGGTGGTCCATTTGACTTTAGATGTAGTTCTCAGGTGATAGGGTTTTTTGGGACAAAATTTGCATTTCAGAGAAGAAAATTGAAAAAAAACAAAAACCCGGCAGACCCGTTGGTCTCGCTTGGCGTTTAGGCATACAATCCTCTCTTGAAGACTCCAGGCTCGTGGCGGTCCCCAGAAGGAACTAAAAAGCCATAGCAACTACCGCCTCGCTAAAGAATACAGTCGGGCTTCGCAGGAGGACCATGTTTCGAAAGGGCATCGTTGGCACGACTTCAACCCGTGATCTTGTGGCCTCCCAAACCCTGTGGAAGTGAGCCATAAGCAAAGCTTGCATTGGGCTAAAGGCAGTAAAGCCATCGCTTTAAGCCCCCAAATTTTGACTAATTTTTGGGGCCTCCAAGTTTATAAGCCCGCGTATGAGTAGGCTTGTATAAAAATTACTGTAAATAAACCTACTTAAAGAACTTAATGGCCCAATTTAAAATAAGGACCGAGTGAAAATAACTTGCTTCTGTAACGATTACTGGTTTTTCCCTTTGGTTTACTCATCTAAAGATGCTAATTTGATTTTTTACTTTGATTGATTATTCATAATTTGAGGTTCCTGTATGTCTCCTATATCAATCAGTGTACGAGGGGAAAAAACCTTTTTCTTCTAAGGTTGAGTTTTTCATTTGCTAAAAGCTTAGCAACACCAATTCTCATTTGCTAAACAAAACAGAGTGTTTTAAGAAGTAACTTGCTTTCAGCAAAAGGAGTATGCAAGTGAAAATTGGCTTTTAGCAACTTAGCATTTTAGCTAATGGGAAACAAATTGACTGTTAACAACTTAGCTTTTATTCAAGAAATGCAAAGTACTTTAAAGGCCCACTATGAAAAAGGCAAATTTCACTGATCTCCCTTGAGGTTTCTAACAAATACAAATACCTCCCCCACGTTTCAGAAATTGCATTGACCTCTCCTCCAGTTTACTTGTCGGTTGCACTTTGCCCTAGCCATTTGTATGTCGTTAATGAGTTAGATGGAAAAGCTGACATCACCCACTAACTCTATGTCATTTCCCATTTTACTTGCAAACTAAATACCCTTTCAAACTCAATTTAAAATGCTGACTTCACCCACTAATTCTATGTCATTTCCCATTTTACCCTTGCAAACTAAATACCCTTTCAAACTCAATTTAAAAGACATAATGGCCCTAGTCATAACTATTTAAAGAGACAGAGTAGGGATTTTATTTGAAACTCCAAAAAATCTTTATGATTCCAAATTTTTTAAACCCATTTAGAATATAATTTAATAAAAAATTGTCCTTAATGGATATGCAACTATAATTATGAAAGTACTTCGGATTTACCGACCTTAACCTTATCAATAATCTTATTAATCCATTCTAAGATTTTCGTTTCTGTGGGATATGAAGGACGGTGGGGCCTAGAATTTTGTATTTATTTTGAATAGAGAATCTTTATCTAATGGTCTTCTTTTTAGTACATCGATTCTGAAAAGAATGCAAGAAAAAAAAAACTATTATGAAACTTCTTCAAACATGTGGTAAAAATAGCGATGAGTTTGTTTCTTTCTGACAGGAGTAACACATTTAATCAAGTCTTTTGCAAATCTTTTTCTCCTCAAAAAATTGGAGAACATTTTTAGCTAATTAACGATGAGAGATTCCTCAAAAGAAAAAAAAAAACGAGAGAAAGGATTAATTAATTAATTTACTAAATTTTGGAAACTTTTCTTCCCTATACCTTTTGCTAATGTTGACTTTTTATTTGGGTTGGTATCTTTTATTTTTTTGGGTACTCATTTACTAAATTTGTTTGTGATTATTTATTTATCTTGTCAAGACAAATGTAAGAGATAAAAAATTATGACCAAAAGTTATAAAAAAAATTCACTAAAAACACAAATGAGCAAAAAATCTGTATGTATAGAATTATTTTTGTCTTTAGTGACATTCCTTTTAAGAGGTAATTAAATAATCATCCTTTTTTTTTGGACACCATATACGTTTTCATCCCTGTTAGTTTGAATGGTTATGTTTTCATCCTTTTTATTTGTGAAATACCCTGTTTACCCTTTTTAGTGATACATATTAAAACATGTAAATATAGTTTCCTAATTAAGAGGAATTTGGTTAAGATTTATATAGATATTGTTTCCTAATAAAGGGGGATTGGTTTGACTATTTCAAATGGAATTTTTGAAATGGTGAATGATTAATGTTGTTGTCTAAAATCATGGAATTTTTTAAATGGTGGATATTCAAAATTGAGTGGGGTTATTTTATTCTAATTGGAGATGATTTCTACCAGAAAATCAAGGGAAATGAGTGGGGGAATTCAATGTGACCTGTCCCAGAATTTTCGATTAGAGAGATAAGTGGGCTGATCACTTGCACAATATGATAAAATAAGTCAATAGATGTAAAGACCCGTATTTTTTTAAAAAAAATAAAATAATAATAATAATAAATAAAATATATTTTTCGGAAATAAAGTTGAAAAAATGTGAGGAATTGCTTGAAATGTTTAAATGTTGGATTAATTGGTGATGTGAGTGGATTGAGACCTTATTGCATGACACAAGCAACTATAGGGACTTGGAGTGTAATTATTTAATATATATATGTGAATGTGTGTGGTGTATGAGAGGAGAGAGAGAGCCATACACTTCCCTCCCACCCCTATCATCAGACGTCCCTCTCTCTCTCTCTCTCTCTCTCTCTCTCTCTCTCTCTCTCTCTCTCTCTCTCTCCTCCTTTCTCCATTTTCTTCCACTTCAACACAAAATCTCACTCCCTCACTCAAACTCCTTCAAAACCCTCACTCATACTAGACTCCTACACGTGTTTGGAAGCTCGGGTGTTGTTCATTTCGCTCCGGAAGGTGAAGATTTGGTTGGAGCATTGGAGAAAAGGCTAGGGTTTGTTGGATTTTGAGGGTTTTGCTCAAAACCCTTTGAGGTAGGGAAATTTCTACCTTTTCTAAGTGTTAATGTAGTGTGGGTGTGTGTATAGCTTCCCCTAAATCAATCTTGTATATGTTTGATGTCTTTCATTGAGAAAACTCATTTTGGTCATGTTTGGCTTGATCTTTGATATTGATCCTTGTTCCCACGAAGTTGTTGAAAGGTTATTGATGACCTATTGCTCTCTAGTGCATATGAGTTGTTAGTACCATGAATTTTGTGTTGGGGACCTTATCTCATTATGTTTGGTGGAGACCCATTCGACACATGTCCTCTGCCATGAGAATTTTCGTGTACAGCTTGTGTATTGATACACCAGAAATAGTGTATCGATACACTTGCTCTCTGGATTTTGTAGTTTGTGTATTGATACATCAGAAAAAGTGTATCAATACACTTATCCACTGTTCTTTAATACTTCGTTATCTTGTTCTTAAACCTTCGGTAAGACCTGGATTCTCCTCTAAAGTTTGGAAAGTTGTGATTTCTTTTAGATAAACTCGTCCTAGACTTGGTTGATGAACTTTATGTTGTTTTTGTTGTTTGTGCGAAAAGTGTTTACGACACAATGGTTGAAAGTACTTGTGGAACGCGTATGGACACATGAAATCTTTTAAAAGAGAGTTGTGGGTATGAGTTATGCGATGATACATACGTGAATTGAGATGAATGATTAATTAAGATGATGAGACACGTGGACACCATAGCGATACTAATGAGCATGAAATGAAGTTTACTATGTGGTAATGATGATACGGGGCCCGATAGGGTATGCCCGGAGTGACACAGGGCCTTTATGGTTTGCCCGAAGTGACAAGGGGCCTATATGACATGCCCGGAGTATAATCTAGTGTTTTAAAGGAATGAGATGTGTATGCAAAATGTTTAGGAGACATATGGCGTGTCGGGTATATATATCGGATACGAGGGATAATAGTAAAGGAAATCTAGTGGCCTATGGGTTGGTTTTCTATCCTTTAATCATTAAAGTTTCTTGAAACTTGTTGCGTGGCTTGTGCCTCCTTTGTGTATCACTCACTTGCATTTCATTGCATTTAGGATTGGTAGACTCTTCTCTACTGGGCTAGTGAGCTCACCCTAGTAATTTCAGGTACCCAGCACGGAGCATGATATGGATTGCTTGGAGTGTATGCATGCATCTCTTTTGAAAGTTTAACAGAGGAGTTACTTTATTATTTTGAAACTTATATTTTTGAAAAGATGATTTTGTAATTTAATTGAGTTTTCATCATTGACTTGATTTGTAATAACATTGGTAACTCATGTACTTATTTTGGGCACGGGAATCCCGTGAATTATCTTGTGTATGACTTTGACCTTGCGGGTCAAGCTTGGGCTTTGACCTGGACTTTGGATCTCATTGACTTTCCATGTGGATTTATATCACTTTTACCTTTAAAATTTGAGGGCGTGACAATAGCAATACTCATGGTAAAATTACGAATACTCATGGTAAAAACATGTCCACAAGATATTCCGGTCATTAT
This sequence comes from Vaccinium vitis-idaea, assembly GCA_963854785.1. NCBI lineage: Eukaryota > Viridiplantae > Streptophyta > Magnoliopsida > Ericales > Ericaceae > Vaccinium > Vaccinium vitis-idaea. The sequence continues at coordinate 37,359,948 of OY978226.1, read as the reverse complement.
GGTAAAAAATCAAACTAAGAATAATAAACATGGTAATATTTATTGACTTGAGAACTTTAATTGTGGAATAAGATATGGCTACAATACCTTCCAATAATCATGGTAAAACTCACACCCATAACATTATAGTAAAAATAAAAATCACATGTTTTATTTTTACCATGATTTATATTAGTCTTCCTTATGTGGATATAACTTGTTGTTTTTCTGATTTTTCTATCTTCTATAAGAGAGCCGCTCCTCGGGTCTACATAGATAAGGGGTATGTATAAGGACAGCGTACATACCCCTTATCTATATAGGCCAGCGCAGCGGCTATAGTATCCTATAATATTTACCATGAATTAACCATGTTACAAAAAATTATTTACCATAAATTTTTTTGTCATAGGATTAAAAATATCAAAACAAATCCCAATTTTGTGGTAAAAAACACTTAATGACCTAAAAATATGGTAATAATTATTATTGAATTGACATCTTAAATCATGGTAAAAAAATGTCAAAAATTATTGACATGATTGCTGGTGTGATTATAACCATGATCGCTAGAGTATATTCAAGGATCATGGTAAAACTTTTATTTCACTTCCTTTTATGAATTTGGCCCACGCATGCGGCTCCCTCAAAAATTGTAATAAAGATTGCTGGATTAATTTTTTTTTGATGAAAACATAAAGAACTACATCCAAAATTATTGGATGGAAATATAAAATAAGGCAAAGAATTTTTTTTGGATGGAAATATAAAATAATTTTGGATGGAAACAAAAAAACTTTTCTGGCAAAAGATTTTTTTATGTTTTCATCCAAAGAAATCTTTACTCTATATGCAAAGATTTTGGAATTAAAACATAAAGAATTTTGGATGAAAACATTCGTTTTAGTCCTTAATCTCCTAGTATATATTACAAAAGTTTTTTTTTTTTTTTACCTTTTCATCCAAAATTATTTATGTTTCCATCCAAAAAATCTTTACCCTATAGGCAAAGAATTTTGGGATGAAAACATAAAAATTTTTGGATGAAAACATTCGTTTTAGTCCTTAATCTCATAGTGTGTGTGTGTGTGTGTGTGTGTGTATATATATAGAGGGCCGATCCAGTCAGGGATCCTGAATCCGGGATTCGTAGTTCCGGATCAAATTTTCACGATCCGAACCGTCCAATGTGTTCAAAAGGTGTTTTCCGGTATTTTTTTTTTGAAGACTTTTTGCGTGGACCTTGGAAAACACCTTTTGAACACATTGAACGGTTCGGATTATGCAAAAACAATTTTTAAAACCTCGAAAACACCATTTTTTCTTCAATCCGGGACAATCCGGGATCCTTGACAGGATAGTTGGTGTATATATATATATATATATATATATAAAAGAAATTTCCTATGAGGGCTCCCTCACAAAAAAAAGTGCGGGAAAACAGTTGTAAGCCGTTGGATCGCGTGAAGGGCATATGATCCAACGGCCTATAACTGTTTTCCTGCACTTTTTTTGTGAGGGAACCCTCGTAGGAAAAACGTGGGTTTATTTGAATTTCATTATGGAAACATAACTCCAAAAAGAGCGCAAGAAGAAACTCTAATTTGGAGGTGGGTGGAGGATGATTATCTCAGAGTTGGCCCTGGCCATGAGCCACTAGACTACCACCCCCGGTGGTTTTTAGTTTCACTTGGCTTTCACTCGAAAAAGCACCAAAAAAGAGATACAAAAAATTACTTAGTCACAAAATTTTAAACAAGAACAAAGAGTCAAAGGAAGAGGATTTGTGAAAAATAATATTTTCCGAATAATTATATGACGGTGCCGATAAAAAAAAAAAAAACGAATAATTATGTGAAGGTGTTGAATAACTTAAAAACTGTAGAATGGGGACGAATTCGCTTTCAACGAAAACTGCGGGAGGCTATGATAAGTCAATTCTCACCTTCAGCTCGACCTTCAAAGGGCTTGGAAAATTAATGAATGTGAGGAACCACAATTGCACAACTCTTGAACAGGTTTTACTTTCAAAAGAACTTTTGGTTCATTGCATTTTCAAGCATGAAACATACAGCCCCATAGACAAATTGAAGCAGCATGACAATAGATCATTGGCGCAATCCATTGTAGAAAACTCCACTATGAAATCACACGAGGTTGTTGAAGAACAATTTTTTTTTTTTTTTTGCTTTGTTTCAGCCGTCTATATGTTCTATACACAGTTACTCACCGGCAATCAACGAATTCCAAAATATACTAACTCACAGAAACGTTGTTTACATTTAATCAATGAACCCATATGCACATCACAAATTGTAAAGAGTGGGATTCCAATGGAGAAAGCGAAATGCATAATCGCCTTCTATCTTCCTAAGACCCCTACAAAACATAACTTATTATTTTCCCTATTTATGATTTGAATTATGCTTTGCAAAGAAACTGGGCGGATCAACCTGATATTATTCCCTCAACCAATTCTCTATGGATCAAGTACCTAAAGGTTGACCTCTGCGGTAACCAGTGAATGTACTTGTCAACTCTACCCTTTATGCATGTTGTGATAGCCTTCTGTTGAACTTCAGATAGACAGCCATTAACCACTTTTAACAACCCAGGCACATCCAGTGACATATCCTTAGCAAAGTAGTCAAGGATTTTTGGAAGCAATATTTTTGCTTCCTTGTGAATGTAGATGCCAGCTTGCACGAACTCTTCTTTTGCAAGTTTCAGATCTTGAAACACACTTTTTGCCTTGTAGACTCGAACCTGTATTCATACAACCAAATTAAGGAAAACAACTACTAATAATGGGTATCAGGAATGCATTGAGAATAAGTTCTCATAAAGACTGAAGCAGCCCTGATATAAATTAATGGTGACAAGGCCCCTGGGCCTGATGGGTATAGTGCAGCACATGTTAAGTTACCAATTCTCCCAAAAGCTTAAACTATTAGGAAATGGGCCCAACAATGTATACCAAGTTATCTAACACCCTCACTCACGTGCAACCCTGTGTTGTAAGCGGAGATGCAAATTTTGAGAGAGAGAGAGAGAGAGAGAGAGAGAGAGAGCAGCGAAAAACAAAATACGAAGGGGAGAAACAGAATGCGAACGGGGGACAAATGCCAATAGAGAGACTTGAACCAAGATCTCTTGCAACTAGAGCTCTGATACCATGACGACTTTCAGAGAAGGGAAGAGACTGATTGTATTTTTTAATGCATAAAATGAAACAACGGAATAATAGAGAATCTACCCTAATCAAGTCTACACCTAAAATAGGAGATACAAAATTAAGCAAATCTATACCTAAAATAGGAGAAATAGAAAGATATGGTTGCGATATAATCACATGCCTAAAAATAAATGATACACTTTACATTCACCCCTTTTAGCAGAATTGGGAAGTGGTTGGTCCTGATCTTATGGATTCTGTGAGAGATTTTTTCCCATAGAGGTCATATGCTTAAGAGTGGAGTATAACTGCCATAGCTTTTATTCCTAAAGAGAATTCTCCTTCCTCTATTAAAGGCTTCAGACCTTTATCTTGTTGTAATTTGTTGATTTCCCCACATGGGTAGCTGAGATAGCAGCTATTGTTGACAGTGGCTGTCGGTGCCGAAATTGTTGAGATTTCCCGCCGCAAATCTTGACTTCTCTCTCCCCTATTTTGTTTGTTTTCCCCAAGAATTCCCTATAAATACCCGATTCTATTTGAGAGCTGAGTGGTGTGGGTTAGCAATGTAAGTCGTAGGTGAGGGTGAGAGGGGGAGCCGGTTTGTGGCTCTCCGGTGAGATTTTTCATGTGTATGTATTGTGTGTGTATATATATGACGAAGTTTTTGTCTCGAATTCATTGTGTGCGTGTGACGAATCTAGGGGACTCACTATAGGGGTGTAGTGAGTCCCATCCAACCGTCCATCTCAGCACCGACGGCTCGGATTTAATCCAACTCCAAATGATGAGCCCTCTATTCTTTAGATTCAAATCCGAGCATTCATTATCGAGATGGATGGCCGGATGGGCTCACTACACCCCTATAGTGAGCTCCTCACTACATGGCCCCTTGTTCCGTGCGCGACCCCGAGCACAACAAATGTTATTAGAGCTCAGGTGCAGCATTAGGGTCACCGGAATCACAGATTAAACACATGGGTTTGAGATCGAAAAAATTATAGGTGATCGAAAATTGTTTTTGGTCACGGATTAAAACACTACTCATCGAGACGATCACGGAGGTGCATGTCCTTCGATCATAAGATGCCGGAGCAGGCTTCACGCACCAGTCGATTGTGCAGCGTGGCGGCAAGCTAGATCCACTCGCGGAGGTGGAATTCATGCACTGGTCGAAGGTTAAAGATGACTGGACTGCGTGGGTAAGTGTTTTCTTTACTGTAAAGCTAAATGGGAATTGCTTTTACAGTGAAGCATAAGAGGGACCCACCACATTGATTACTATGAAAAATGAAAATTTGATTTGCACGAGAAAGTAAACACCCCTGCTATAATATATGGGCCACATTAGCAGTGTTGATGTATGTGTTTCATCAGCGGAAATTGCTGGGTCAAAGGAGGTTCATATGAGTTTAGCGCTGGTTTAGTGAGGCCCAGTGTTCTAAAAGAAGGTCTAGAAGGCCGAGTACTCGCTGTCTAGGCGCTAGGAGGACCCTCGCCGACTAGATTGATTATCCCGACTATCCCTACTAATTGCCCAACTAGGCGCCGAGTACTCGGCTCTGGAAGCTAGAAGGTGCCCGACAGCACAAGTTGTATGGTGACATGAACATGAGAAACAACAGTTGCAGAGACACACTGGAGAAGGGCACGGGAGTACGAGGAGTCATGACCTGAGACATACAGGTGTGCTAGTTACCGAATCAGAGAGTTTGTGATATGTTCTGTAGACGGGGTGCAACTGGTTATTATGAGGTGTTCATGGAGGATCTGGACAGAGGAATTGAGATGGTGCAAAGACGATTGATCGCAGCATTCTTATAATGTGACCAATTAACCAACCAACAAAATTACTTCTTACAAATAGTAGCTTGTTCGCCTTGTCTTTAAGATAGTTGTTGACTAAGGGGAGGATCATTGAATCCGGTGGAATGTATGGGTGAGGCAATAGTTGCAAAAAAAAGCCGGCATAAATTCCAATTGAAGGAAGAAGAGGCACCTTACCACTATCGTTGCGTTTTCTTTAGGATACAAAAATCGCCGGTTGGGCAAAGTTGTTAGACTGGTTCATAAGAGCTGAACCAAGGAAAATGCCAGAAAGAACAAGAAAATTTTTATGCGATGAGGTTGAACCAATCCGGATTTGTGACGGGTTCCTTTTCGGATGTATGGCCACATGATGAGGAAGGACGGTGTCACGATATTGTGTCCTGTGACTAGGCACGGGCATCCCAGGTTTGGCGGACATAGTTTATGGTATCCTAGGGGTGTGATGCAAGCGCTTAGGCATGGAGGAGCGCGGGTATAAATGGACTCTGTTGGAAGCACTCTAGTCAGGGGGTGTGGGCACTTTGGTTAGGGGGTGCAAAATGTCGGCAATGAAGTTGGTACAAGCCACGCAGATCTAGCAGGTCATGAAGATATTCCAAAGTTTGCGTATCCCGGTTCGGGGGTGCAATGATGCTTAAGAAGGGATGCGGTGTGTCGATAGAGATGGGTGTTAGCCTCTTTCCAGACAGTGTGTGAGACCATCTGGTGGACTTAGCCTTTGGTGCGAGCAGAGGGTTTGCTGAATTCGTTCTCTGGAGCGGCAGATGCTAGAGTGGCGGATTGCAGCTGGAGCAACAGATGCTACAGTGGCGGATTGCAGCTGGAGCAACAGATGCTAGAGTGACAGATGGCAGCTGGATGTTGCTGCAGGTTCAACGAATAGTAGCACATGTGGTGAAGGGGGTGATTGTTGATTTCCCCACATGGGTTGCTGAGATAGCAACCATTGTTGATAGTGGCTGTCGGTGCCGAAATTGTTGAGATTTTCTCGCTGCAAATCTTGACTTCTTTCTCCCATGCTTTGTTTGTTTACCCCAAGAATTCTCTATAAATACCGGTTGTATTTGAGAGGTGAGTGGTGTGGGTTAGCAATGTAAGTCGTGGGTGAAGGTGAGAGGGGGAGCCGGTTTGTGGCTCCTAGTGAGGTTTTTCATGTGTATGTATTGTGTGTATATATATGACGGAGTTTTTGCCTTGAATTCATTGTGTCTTTGTGTGTGTGCGTGACCCCGAGCACAACAATAATGTCATTTACATTTGAACAGAATGCAATCTGTTATTCCTACTTTGATACATCCAGCTCAGTCTGCTTTTGTGAAGGGTCGTTCAATTGTGGATAATTGGCTACTCATGCAGGAAATTGTGGGGGGATATTACAGGGAAGGGGTTCCAAGATGTGCCATTAAAATATATATATTTTTTATCGGCGCCTTTAAGATAGAATTAAGGAAGGCTTAATTACGATTCCGTTGATTGGGAGTTTCTCATCGATATTTTGGATGCCATGGATTTTCCTGTGTAGTTTTCCCTGAGGATTAGACAGTGTGTGAGCAAAGCTAGGTAGTCAGTGGTGATAAGTGGAGCTCTCGAGGGGGGTTTTCCAGGGCAAAGAGGACCCATTCTCTCTTTATCTTTTTCTAGTGGTTACGAAAGCTTTTGTTGCTGTAGTCCAGAAAAGAGTTAGGCTTGGTCATTTCACTTTTCATCCTAAATGCGCTGCTGTGAATCTGTGTCATATGCCCTTTGCAGATGATCGGTTCATCTAGAGTGGTGTTGATTCGTCTTCATTTACCTTGATCAACTGTGTCCTAAGTGATTTCTATTCCTATTATGAGCTTAAGCCAAACATGTAGAAAGGAGCTATTTTTTTTCACTGTGGGTCAGTCCTGAATTGAAAGAGGATATGAGGAATGTGTTGCCTATTCTAGAGGGAAGACTTCCTGTTAGGTTCTTGGGGTTACCTTTGATAACAACCAGATTGAAGTCCCTTGATGGTGAGATTCTAAATGACAAGATTCTGAAGAGGATTCAAAGTTGGTATGCAAAGCTTCTATCCTTTAGTGGGAGGGCTCAACTAATTCAGTCAATTGACTCAGTTCTCTTTAGCATACAGGTATTGGTATGCTAGTAGGGATGGCAAAATGCCCCGCCCCGCCCCTAACCCGCCCCACCCCGCCCCGATTAGGGCGGGTTTTTTTATCAATTTTTCGGGTACCGGGGCGGGTACGGAGGAAATTTTGAAAAACCCGACTGGGTTCGGGTCGGGGTCGGGTTTATATTACCCCGCCCCGTTACCCACCCCAAAATATATTTATATATAAAATTATACTTCTATTTTAATCTAATTATCATTATACTAAAGATATTATATTTTTATCCTAATTTTATTATCATTCTACTAAAAAAAACTTTCATTCTTACTTAATATTTTAACCATTACACTAAAACATCACTTTATTTATAGGTATTTACTTTTATTTTGTTTTTAGATGAACAAATTTTTAAAATTTCTTACGAAGCGGGGCGGGGCGGGAACGGGGGTACCCAAAAAATACCGGGTCGGGGTCGGGTTTATGTAATAATTTTCGGGCCGGGGTCGGGTATGCCTAAAACCCACCCCGCCCCATTGCCATTCCTATATGCTAGCATATAACTTTTCATTCTCAGATTCAATAATACAAGTCTGTCTTTTCTCTGAAACGTAATAGAACATGGCAAAAATAAATAAATTATATTTATCTTATACCAGTAGAAACATAGTTACATGTATAACAATGAAGCATCAACATACACAAACAAGCATCATATATACATCATATTATACTTTTAACCCCAAATATTTGAAGTAATACACAATTACCCCAAAAACTTTTAAAAATTGCATATTTAACTCCTGCTGTGTCCCTTTACGTGTCCCCGCCGTGTCCCTCCTATGTCGACCCAAAAAAGTTAATTAAATTTAATGGACACGCCATGTGGTGTGTATTTGGCGTGTCCAAATACGTATTTTGCTGCGTCTCTGTGTCGGACACGGGGACATGCCTGCCTTTTTTTTTTTTTTTTTCTTTTTTCCTTGTCGCGGAGTTTTGCCTTTATTTTGTGCTTCTTAATGAATAGTACTTATCAAACAACTAAAAAGTTCTCATAGAGGGCTTTCATACCGCAGGGTCGGAGTATTCCCCTGAACAAAGGGCAAAATGAACAAGAGGCTCGGGGTATTCTATGGCATAAACATGGCTGGCGCTTCCTGTAGCGGCCGGATCAATAGGGGTCGCAAGGGCCACCCACACCTCCACATCACGAAAAGCCAAAAAGATCATTACCTCAGAATCTGCAAAACCGAATGCGGATCGATCCGCCTCGACGATGCCGAACGAACGGTTCCCGCGGCGGACGGTGTGGACACGGGGTCCTGGACGAATATGGGTTTGAACGGAGGCTACCGAACGGCTCGGGGCCGAGGACATGGTACTCACAGCTTGGTTCCCAGACGACCCTCGGGAGCTCCGCCGAGCGACGCACCGAGCGCCCAGGGGGCTGGGCCGCACGCTTGCCGAGTCGGTTGACCTCGGTAACGTGGGGGCTCGGGCACATCCGGTCTGGTGGAAGTGTGTCGGGCACGCCACATAGTCCATGATGAAGCATTAAATGCGGCAGTCACCTGCTCTGCCACCGCCGCCTGCAGAAGCACGTGGGTGATGGGGGATGTCTCGAGTTGATTTGACTACTCGAACCCACGTACCGTGACGTCAGCCCAGACATGGCGTCTGGGGCTGGGGTAAGGGTCGTATCACCTGTCATTCCGAGCGTGAATGACAGGCGCGTGAGGGGCGCCGAGCACGTGAGACGTACGCCCCTCAGCCTATAAATACCCAGCCACAACTACCACAATGGGGATTCCTCTCTCCTCATTCACTACCCTCATAACTCTACCTCTTTACTTCTTTCTCTGAGATTTCTGGTGCATTTCTCCCCTCCAGTGACTGACTTAATCATCGGAGTGCCTTCCCGGACCACCCCCGTCCGGGCTAGGCACTGACGTGGTTATCTACGTGTGCAAGTTGCCATCTCCGGCGAGCATTGCCCTTTCCACCGGTGCCCTTCTCACTCCAAGAGGTCCAAAGAGTTCACTCCGGCGAAGAGACCCCCACAATTGGCGACTCCGCTGGGGAACTGGAGAACAGTCACTCCTCCCAGCCTCTCTGAACACATTGGTGGTGTATCTTCCCCTTCTCCAAGAAACTCCTAAAAACCTCTTCAAATACCGCTCTACATGGCCGACCTCACTCTGGGCCTTGATGCGTTTGGTCCCACCGGAGAGTTCCGCAGCTCCTCCGACCGGCACCGATACCATCGGGTCAGGAGTGACTTGGGCCTCACCCTGTCTCCCGTCGTCAACAGAGACGGAACGGTCACCATGACAACCAACGGCGCCGGCCCCAGTAACGCCGGAGCCAGCAACATCCTTTTCAGTATGGACGGAAACGTTCTCTCCCTTGATAACCTCACGACTCCAGCGCTCACAGAAGTTCTTCCCCCGCCTCCTCCTCTCACTATAGAGGCCGAACTAGCGCTACTAAGGAAAGAAGTACTGGCCATGAAGGAGGCCAGGAATCAGCCCACAAGATCAAGGTCTGGCGGGCGGACGAGGACCCGGAGGCCACCGCAGAGCACGAGGATTGACAACGAGGAACGTGCCCCAGTATTTTCACGTCTCGGACAGGTCGTGGAGGTAGACCGCCGAGGCAGCGCACTTGTCATCCGGTCAGATGCGGCGCGTTCGCACCAGCAGCATACATGCGGCTGGAACTCTCAGCGGACTGACCACGCCGAGGATAGCGCCACGGCATCGAGCGCTCGGACACCAAACGTCCGAAGGGATGTGGAATACGCTCGGGAGGTGGAAAATCAACAACACAAGGGAAAGGGCCCGGCGGACGCTCCTCAGGGCCACAACGGCCAGGACCGATCGTGCGAACAACGGGAGGATAACCGTAACCATAACCTGTCGGGGGACCGGGACCGTGACCGGCGTCATGGCCGATCGGTGGGTAGGCGTGGCGTTCGAAGCGGGGCACCCAACGTTCGTGGTAACGGCCCGCGTGGCGACGTGGTCACCGACCCTGTCGAAGTCTCGGCAGGTCATGGCCGGAACGAAAACAATGGTCTCAGGCCCGGGGACAGATACACGCTGCGGAATGACGGTGGCAGCATCGTGCTTGTTAACGCACAGACGGGCGAAACTAAGGTTTATCACGCCGAGCCCGACCCCAGGGACCGTCGCCACCGGGAAGAGTTGGAAGGGGCCCGGGAGGGGCGCAACAAAAGGCTGTCCTCCGAGAGAAGCAACGTGCACGCAGACGGGCACGATACGGAGCGCCGAGCCGCTGGGCCGGCGAAACGCGCCCATGGGGAATTCCGAGCGGTGGACCTCAACCGCCCTTACCCTGCCGACTCCAGGTTAGAAAAAGCAAAGCAATCCCCTTTCTCACGGGCAATAACCGAGGCAGCCCCACCGCGCGGGTTCAAAATTCCCAAATTTGATAAATATGAGCCCAAGACGGACGCGATTACGCACGTCCAGCAGTATCGCCTGGTCTCCGAGCTCTACGGCCATAGCGATTCCATCATGTGCCGGACGTTCTCCATGAGCTTGGGAACCACGGCCCTCCTTTGGTACAGCCAGCTCGCTCCGGGGTCTATAAATGACTTCGATGAGCTCGAGCGCGCGTTCACGTCTCGGTTTGTGACTAGCAACACACAGCCGAAGACGCTCGACGCGCTTGTCAACATGAAGAGAGGCTCGGACGAGACCCTGAAAGAGTACATTGCACGATACTGGGAGGTGTACAGCCTCGTGGAAGGTTGTGATCAAAGGATCGCTTCCACTTCATTCAAAAATGGGCTCGATGACCGCTCCGACCTTTTCAGGGAGCTCATGGTGCGACCTCCAAAGAACATGGTGGAACTGATGGAAACGGTGAACCGTTTCCGAGAGCTTGAAGAGTTGCTCTTTGACCGAGCGTCAAAAGGAGCCTCCGGCAAGAGCATGCCGAAGGAAGTGAAGAAACAAGTTAACAACCTGAGGAAGGGGAGAAACGATCAGGGCGGGGCAGACGGGAGCAGGGGCCCCCGGGATGCCAGCGGGAGCAACAACGGCAGAGGGGGATGGGACAAGCCCCCCCGAAATGACAACGATTATGTCGCCGAGACCACAGTCTTTACCATGCCAATCTACAGGTTGCTGATGGAAATCGGCAGGAAACGGTGGTTCTACTGGCCGGAGGAGAAAATGGGGTCAGATCCCACCCAAAAAGGAAAGTGCACCTACCACAATGAGGTGGGCCACTACACGACTGGTTGCCGGCCGTTTAAAGCGCACCTCGAGCGATTGGTCGCCGAGGGACGCATGGAGGATTGGATAGACCGCAGCTGCACACCGACCGTGCTCAGAGGGGCTGCCCCCCAGCCGAACCAGCAGGCTGTCGTACCTCAGCCGCAAGGGCAGCAGGCGCAAGGGGACAGAGTGCGCCCGGGGGTGGTCGTTACGATCCACGGCCCGGTTGGGAAAGCCCGAGCCGAGGCGATGCATGAAGAGCTGCAAAAGATGGAAGCTGCTATGCAAGTAATGACGCTCGGCAGAGCGCCAAAGCGGAAGTATGTGGAGCCCAATGACCCGTACACTATTTCCTTTTCCGAGCAGGATCTAGATGGGCTGCAGCTCCCGCATGACGACGCCCTGGTGATCGAGGTGAGTATCGACCACGTGGAGGTCAGGCGGATCTTGGTGGACCAGGGGAGCTCCGCCGACGTCCTTTACTACTCGGCATACAAAGCCATTGGACGAACGCGTGATGAGCTTACCCCTGCCGACACCCCCCTTGTCGGGTTCTCCGGGTTCCCGGTGTACCCGCTCGGCAGCATCACCCTCCCGGTCTGGGCGGGGTCGATGCGTTTGGAGATAGAGTTCACTGTGGTGGACTCCCCGAGCCCATACAACGCCATTCTGGGACGAGGCTGGCTCCACGCAATGGGAGCTATCGCATCGACCCTCCACCAGTGCGTCCGGTTCATTGGCACGTCTGGGAAACAGGAGACCATCCGGGGCAACCAGATGGCCTCCAAGAGGTGCTTTGTCAATGCCGTCCGCCAGAAGGATAGAAGGGAGGGCAGACCGCCGAAGCAGGTGCACTGGATAGAGGTGCCCGAATGCACCCCGGTCCTCGAAGACGTTGGCTCGAAGGCTGAAGACAAGTCGGTCGAAGAATTGATTAAGGTGCCCATCAACGAAGAAGGCACCAGGTACTTCATGCTCGGTTCGGATCTCTCTAATCCCGAGCGCAACGACTTGGTATGCTTCCTCAAGGATAACATCGAGGTCTTTGCGTGGACTCCTTATGAAATGCCGGGTGTCAGCCCTGAGTTCATCACGCACGCCCTCAATGTTGATCCGGCTAGGAGGCCGGTAGTGCAAAAACCGAGGCGGTCCTCGGCCATTCACTCCGACGCCGTCTTGGAAGAGGTTGACCGCCTGATCGAGGCGGAAGCTATCCGAGAGGTGATGTACCCACGTGGCTGGCAAACACCGTGGTAGTCAAAAAGAAGAACGGGAAGTGGAGGGTATGTGTAGATTACACTAACCTCAACGACGCTTGCCCCACAGACTGTTTTCCCCTCCCTCGGATAGACCAGCTGGTGGATGCTACGGCCGGGCACGCAAGGCTCAGCTTTATGGACGCCTACCGTGGGTACCACCAGATTGCAATGCACAGCATGGACGTTGAGAAAACCGCATTCATCACGCCGAGGGGTACCTATTGCTACCAGGTCATGCCGTTCGGACTGAAAAACGCTGGGGCCACCTACCAAAGAATGGTTTCCAAGATGTTCGCTAGGGAGCTCGGCGACATTATGGAAGCTTACATTGACGATATGGTAATCAAAAGCAAATTCGCAGAAGACCATCTCTCCCACCTCGGAAGGGTCTTCTCCATCCTCAAGAGGCACAGCTTGAAACTTAACGCAGAAAAGTGTGCGTTCGGGGTCGGTTCCGGGAAATTTTTGGGGTACCTCGTCACCCGCCGAGGGATCGAGGCCGACCCCAACCAGCTAGAAGCTATACAGAAGCTCCGAGCGCCGTCGACAATCAAGGAGGTTCAGCGGTTGACAGGGATGGCCGCTGCCCTCAATCGATTTATAAGCAGGTCGTCCGATGCCTGCCGACCCTTCTTCCAATCCATCAAAACCAGTAAGAGAGCCTTTGTCTGGAATTCTGAGTGCGACGCTGCGTTCGCCGGGCTTAAAGACTACATGTCCCGAGCACCCCTGCTAGTCATGCCGAGGGAAGACGAAGATCTCTACCTTTACCTGGCAGTGTCCGAACACGCTGTGAGCTCGGCACTGGTTCGGCAGGAGGGTTTGGAGCAGTTCCCAATCTATTACTCGAGCAAAACAATGCTCCCAGCCGAAACCAGGTACTTGCCAATTGAGAAGTTGGCACTTTCGCTGGTTACGGCAAAGAGGAAACTCCTACCCTATTTCCAGAGCCACACGGTCGTGGTAATCACAGCGTACCCTCTGAAAACCGTCATGCGCAAGGCAGATCTCTCGGATCGGATCTGCAAGTGGTCCTTGGAATTGGCCAACTTCGACATCCGGTACGAGCCCCGGACAGCGATTAAGGGTCAGGCGTTGACAGATTTCGTCGCCGAGCTCACACCGAAGCTGGAAATTGATCTCCAGAAGGGAATGACAGCCGGAGACGGAGGTGCCGAGGGGGCCGAGAGCACCTCCGCCCCCGAGCAATCTGGGTTCGTCCTCAAGCGCTCCCCACCCCGCACGGCTACAATTTATACGGGCGAGTTGTAGACACCCCAATTTTGAACCCGAGATACGCTCATGCATCTCCAATGATGAAACGGATCAATCACGATTACCTGGAACTGGTGAAAATGATTTGAATTTGATCAAAACCAACCAAACACTACCCAAGCAATCAAAATGTGCCAAACCAACCCAAGCATTGTTGAACCAAGCCAAACCATCAATCTGCCACCAAGAACCTTGAGCGCTCAAGCTTGAGGCCTTGAGCGCTCAAACCCCTGAGGAGCACCTTGAGCGCTCAAGTCCATGGCTTTGAGCGCTCAACTCCCGTCCAGTCAGCAACTTGCAGAGTATCTCATCATGAGATTTCCTGCATGGGAGCGTCTGCGGTTGATCTTATACGATCCCTATACGTATAATACACCCCACTAAGTCCTAAAATACGCCTAAAATACTCCCACATACACAAACCCACTTCTCTCTCTCTCCTTTCTTCCCTCCCACTCACTCTATAAAACCACCCACTACCCCCTGGTTTGAGGGAGAATTCTACTACTCATCATCTTCGGTTTCTATCAGAAAACCACTCCTCTCTCTCTCTCTCTCTACAAAAACCATTCATTTACCATCAAAACCACCTACAATACCATTGATCAAACCCAGAAATTTGACCTTTGATCATCGATCAACCACCCACATTGTTCAATTCGTCCAGAATACAAGCCAAAACATCCACAATCAACCTCTCAAAGCCCAGAATCAAGCTCAAATTACAAACATCTTCCAAAAGGTAGTAAAAACTTGTGATGAACTCACTGTTTTGATCCTTCTGAGGAAGGCTAGTGAGTTTAAGCAAGTTCTCTATACTTGCATTGAACTCACAAAGGCCTGAAAGTTGCTTAAAAACCTCTTTCAAATCTGCAGTTAGAACAGGTTTGAGCGCTCAAGCCTCTGGCCTTGAGCGCTCAAGCCCAGTTCTGAACAGGCCACTGTTTTGTTAACTTCTGAGCTTTCTTTTGATTTTGATCATTATTTAAGAGTTAATTGTGTTCATGTAGCTTTCAAAACAGTTTATTTCCACACCAAAACTGCATGCATGAATGAAAATTAACCATTTCATAGTGATTAAATATCAAAAACTTCAAATTTCTCATATTTGATTGCAAAACGTTGGCTGTCTGTCCTTTTGAAACTTTACTTTATGTCTTTGGTGGTCCTGAGGAAGTATTGAAATCAGTTTAAAGGTTAAACAGTGGAAAGCCATGTTATGGCTTGAGCGCTTAAGGTCAGATCTTTGAGCGCTCAAGCTGTTCTTGGTTTATTTGCAGTTTTCCAGCAATTCTGATGATGACTTATGATTTAATTCCTTGTTGGAGTCATCAGTGTAGTATTTGTGATCTGAACCCCTCTCTCTTGCAGAATTGGTTTGAGCGCTCAATCCATGAGCCTTGAGCGCTCAAACTGGTTCTAAAGCAAGTTTGTTTTAAGCATTTTCTGGTGATTTCTAAAGAGAGGTGATACTTGTGTGATGTTTCTGAAGTGGTTTGAGGTCTTAAAGTATCATCAAATGTTGAAAACCAGCAAGAAAAATGTTCGGGTGGAATGAGGGTTGAGCGCTCAAGTCATCACCCTTGAGCGCTCAATCCCCATTCTGGAATCCAGATTGCAAATAGTTTAATAAGTCTCATGTTCATAATTTCTTGAGTTATTGTACGATTTCTGTTGTAGTTTACTTCAATGAACATTTGTAGTTTCATGTTCATCATCCATGTAGATCGCGCGCACAAGCATCCACAATAAAATCGCATCTCTTGCATATCTTGTTGTTATGTGATTCCCGTCCCCGATTCCTATTTATGTGAATAAATTAAAATTCAAACATTTTTAAAATCCCACAAAATATCAAGTAGAGACCGGTTCACGGACCGGGCGAGAGGGGTGCCGTAAAACCCTTCCCCCCTCGTAACCAAACCCCCGAATCCGAGAAATCTTTGGTTCCGTCAGAACTAGTGAAATCTTTTTCTATGGGCAACGAGTCATATTTTTATCGGTTTCTCGGGTTCGGACCTCAAATCCGGGTGGCGACTCTAACAATCACAACCTTTTTCGCACAATCTCGGTGGGCCGTCCACACGAGTCCTGGCGGATGCACGTTGATGGTGCATCAAACAGCCGAGGGGCAGGGGCTGGTATTGTGCTTATTTCTCCTGAAGGGACCATCCACGAGTGTGCAATGAGCATCGGTTTCCCAGCCACAAACAACGAGGCCGAATACGAGGCCTTAATTGCTGGACTCCACCTTGCTCTTGCTCTCGGGGTGGATGAACTGCAGGTTTATAGTGATTCCATGCTGGTCGTGAACCAGCTGAACAGCGATTATGGCTCTGGAGATGCTCGGATGCTGAAATACCTCAGCCATGTCCTGGAGCTGCAAAAAGGCTTCAAGACCGTCCACCTTTCCCACATCGGCCGAGCCAAGAACGCTCATGCCGACGCCCTTGCTGCTCTTGGATCGGCCTGTAACGAGCTCGGAGGCACGCGGACGATCACGCTCGGGGAAATCGCGCTTCCAAGCTTCGAGCCGGGCGCCGAAGACGTTATGACAATCGCTGCTTCTGGCCCGAGCTGGATGGATCCCCTGATCTCCTACCTCCGAGACCAGGCCCTCCCTTCTGATAAGAAAGAAGCACACCGAATCCGCTGCCAGTCCGCGTCCTACTTCCTCTCCCCGACTGGACAGCTGTACCGCCGCACCTACGTCGGTCCGGACCTCCGCATGCTGCACAGCGCCGAGGTACCTCACGTCCTCCGTGAGCTCCATGAAGGAAGCTGCGGCAGCCACTCGGGAAGTCGCTCTCTCTCCGAGCGGGCTGTCACCCAGGGCTACTGGTGGCCGAAAATGAAGAGGAGCGCTGAGGATTACGTCAAAAAGTGTGAGGCATGCCAGAGACACTCCCCCATCCTTCACCAGCCCACCATGTCCCTGCAGCCCGTCACAAGCCCATGGCCGTTCGCCCAGTGGGGGCTTGATATTGTCGGAGTTCTTCCTACGGCCCCCGGCGGGTTTCGGCACCTAATCACGGCCACGGACTACTTTACCAAGTGGGTGGAGGCCGAACCGCTGATCCACATCACGGCCTCCGAGGTCGAGCAGTTCATTTGGAAGAACATCATATCTCGGTTCGGCGTACCCTATGCTATCATCTCCGACAACGGCACTCAGTTCGTCGCCGAGGCCGTTAAATCGCTGTGCAAGAAAAAGAGCATCCGAGTTTTTAATTCAACCGTGGCTTACCCTCAAGGAAATGGCCAAGCCGAGGCATCGAACAAGTCGATCTCGGCCGGCCTCAAGCGTCGGCTGACTAACAAGCGCGGGAAGTGGGTAGAGGAACTCCCCAAGGTCCTCTGGGGTTACCGAACGACCCCCCGGCGAGGAACTGGCCGAACGCCGTTCTCAATGGCTTACGGGATGGAGGCCGTCCTTCCACTTGCAGCTGTTGTTCCCTCCGCCCGAACCGAAGCGTTCCATCCAGCCACGAACGATGAGCACCTGGCCTCCGAGCTTGATCAAATCGAGGATCTCCGTGATGAAGCTCACATCAAGTACGCGGCCTACCAGCAGGAGGTGGCTCGGGGTTATAACAAGCACGTTCGCCTCCGCCCCTTTAATATTGACGATCTCGTCCTCCGAGCGGTCGTGCAAAAGAAAAACAAAAAGAAGTTCATGCCCAATTGGGAGGGTCCCTACCGAATCCTAGCCAAAGCTGGTTATGGGGCCTACAAGCTTGCTGAAATGGACGGCACGGCCGTGAGCAACCCATGGAACGCATCAAAGTTAAGAAAATTCTATGGTTAGGATCTTGTGTTTATCATTTTTTACTTTTTGGTGCCCTCGGTAGCCTTTTGTAATGCCTGAGGGGCGAAATGTTAATGATAAGATCTTTTCTTTGTTACCCTTCGATTCTCATTTTTTACAAAGTAATCGCCCTCTGCAACGGGGCCGCCTTTGGATCACTTATGTTCGGTTGAACAAAAATTTCTATTCGGTAAGACAATCATTAAACCGTTCGGTGGAACGTCTGGTTGTGTCGGATAGAACGGCGCTGATATGTACAAGCGTTC
Source organism: Vaccinium vitis-idaea (assembly GCA_963854785.1). Classification (NCBI taxonomy): domain Eukaryota; kingdom Viridiplantae; phylum Streptophyta; class Magnoliopsida; order Ericales; family Ericaceae; genus Vaccinium; species Vaccinium vitis-idaea. The sequence goes on along the minus strand of OY978226.1, from coordinate 37,342,019 downwards.
GGGGATATGCCCAAGGTCTCAGGACCGCCTTATCACATTAGTCGCGGGCTATTGTATTTGATTATCGCTCGGCGTGAACTTTTTTTTTTTTTTTTACAATGTTATTTGTATTTGATTCGGCTGGGTGCCATTACGTCATTGGCTCCCCGCCGAAGCAGGGGCCATTATGTACTTCCAGTGAAGTGGTTAACTTCTAGTCTTTACCAGTTCCAGTTACGACGCGGTTCGGCGATCACGATTCGGCTTATACAATGTTATTACCCACGAGAGCTATGACATGTAAAAGTATTCGGACAAAGATGTGGAATCATGCAGATGAGGGGTACCAAAACGTTAAAACAAACATTCATTCATTACAATAGTGCAGGGGCTCGGCCCCGGGTACAAGTACTTGAAAAAAAAAAAAAAAAAACAGACTACGAGAGGATGGCCTCCGTGTTGGTGCCGTCGGGAGTCTGGTCCTGGTTGCCGGCAGTGGCGTCGGCGGCGTCCCCGCCTTCGGTTCCACTCCCTTCGGGAGCGTCCTCCTCGTCGTCGTCAAAGGGTATCTCCGGGACCTCGGTCTCGGGCACAGGAGGAATGGAGGACCGAAGGGCGGAGTCCGCCGGCATAGAGATGATGTCGAAGGCTTGAGCAAAGGCTTGGGGCCAGCAATCAGCACGACCAAGGAGGTACCCTTTTCCGAAGGCTTTTTCTTCATTCTCGTTGGCCTCCTTGGCGAACTTTTGCAGCGTTTCGCGCGCCCCCCGTTGGTAGCCGTTGGAATCAGTAGCGGCCATCATCTCATCGTGATCGGCCTTGGCACGCTGCAGGTCCTTCTCGGCATTAACGACCCTCTCTTCAGCGGCCGTGACTTTGCTTTCGGCAATGATGGCCCTCTCTTCGGCATCCTTCTGAAGACGGCGAGCCTCCGCCAGCTGCCTCTCGAGCTCTTGGCCGTCAGCGGCTAGGGCTTCGGCGCTCTTCTTCAGATCCGCCCGAGCCTTCCGCTCCGCCTCCAGCTTCTTCTCAACCTCGCTCTTCTCGGTGCCAAGTTTGTACACCTTGTCGCCGAGAACCAAAGTCGATTGGCCAGCCTGTAACAAAAAATTTTTTCACAAGCTAATTAATTAATAAACCGAAGGAAAATACTTGGGAAAAATACGAAGTGTGAAGTTGGAGTTTTACCCTCACGATATGAGTGCAGAGGTCGGCGTAGTTATCCGCCGTATTCTTCGCCTCGGCTTTTATGTCCCTCGGCAGGGCGAGGGCCTTCAGCAGGGTCATCGCCGTCTTTCGGCTCTCCCGAACGCTGGCGTTCTTCTTTACCGGCTCGCCGCTCGACGTCCGGATGACCAGGATCCACGGCTCGTCTTTCTCAACCGGGGAAGGCGTGTCCCCGAGTGGCGGAGAGACCACCTGCTTGTCTTTGGGGGCTGACCTCCTCGGCTGAATTTCGGTCGGGGTGGCTTGGGGAGGGGGTGTTGGTGGCAGGGGCTCCCTGGATCCCTCCGGGGCCTCGTTCGTCCGTGCCTTCTTCGTTGGACCTTCCCCCTCAGCTGCATGACCGGCCTTGAGGCCCGCTGCCTTCTCGGCATCCTTCCTCTTCTTCTCGGCCCTCTCCCTCCTCTGGGCCTCCCTCAAAGCGGAAGATCCGGCCATATCACCCTCGGGGATACTTCCCTCGGCGAAGGACTGGGGTGGTTGTTGGGTGCTCGGCGGTAAGCGCTCCCGGCCGACGAAGTCGGACAGCAGAAGATCAGGGTCGAAGAGTCGTCTTCGGCGCTCACCTGTCCTCTTCACGGGACTCTTTCCCCTCCTCAGGAAGCCCTTGTACGATGGCACGTAGCCGAGGACTTCAGGAGCAGTGCGGTTGGGGATGGCAAAGATCTGGTCGATGACGTCGTCGTCCGCGTCTTCGGCGAGCTTCCTTGTCACCTTCCTGCAGTCTAAAAAAAAAAAAAAAAAAGAGGCCAAATGCAGATTAGAAAAGTACATGGAATAAGAAAAAATGAATGAATGAAAGTATGAGCTCTCGGCTTACTGGGTCTCCCGCGACTCCAGGGCACAGACCACCTGGAGTCCTCGCCCGGGGTTTTTTCGAAGTTCCCTCTGACTATAACTAGCTCGCAGGCATGCCTCTCCGAGTCTGAGAGTTGACCGATGAGGTGGGGGTACTCGGGGCGCCTCGAGAAGTAATAGCGGCCGTAGCTTTTGCATCGCGCCGCGGTATAAACCGCCATGAGGTCGGACAGGCGGAAGGGGATGTTGTGCCGCTCGGATAACCTCACCACTGAGCAGATGATGCGGTACACATTGGTGACCAGTTGGTGAGGGGCGAGCTCGTACACATCCAGGAATTGTCGGAGGCGGCGTGGCATGGGAAAGGTCAACCCACCCTCGGCGATGGCCATCAGGGGCACGGTCACCTGCCCTTCCACGTAGTGGATTCTGTTGTCTGTAGGCCTCGCAATCTCCACGTCTTCGGGGATGTTGTAGTCCCTTCGGAACGCGGCAAGCTTGTCCGGAGAGCCGTCGAAGTACGTGTCGACGTACTTGCACTTCCCGTGCTTTGGGTTCGGCGGGCGGAATCGACTCCCAGCCGTGCCCGTACTCGACGCCCCCCTCTACATCAGCCTCATCCTCATCCTCGGGGGCTTGCTCCTGCCCTTCGTCCTCGACATCGCGGTGCGAGGAGCCGTCATCATCCTCTGCTCGAGCGTTCAGGCCGGTTTGCGAGCCTTCACCCTCGGCATGAGGAACGCTCCCCTCGGTATGAAGAGACTGGACCAAGAAATCGTCCACCTCCAGGACCACCGCGGGCTCGGGCTCCTTGAACCCAGCTGTCTCCCTGTCGATCTCAACCACTTCGGGGTCCGAAGCCCAGTCCCCGGAGAGATCTGGGAGCTCGGTAGGGTCAATGGTGGGGGATGAAGGGACATCGGTCGGCACGGCCGTCTCGGGGACCGGGTTCGGACGAGGGCTCTGCCCGGACGAAGAGGCTTGAGCGCCGCTCTCGGAGCGGCTGGCTTCCATTTGCATCTCCATCCAGCGCTCAGGGGTTATGGCCTGAATCGGGGCTATGTCTAGGGGTATGACTCCGGGTGGTGGAGGGTTGAACTGTGCTTGGCTCCTATAGTCTCTCCCGAGACTTCTCAATTGCTCTCTGAAGAGGACGCTCTGGATGAAATCGCTGAACTGGGATTCGGCAAGGACGTTGTCGGAAGATGAGTCCGAGGAGTCTGAGCTCATCCAAGAAAGACCTACAGTGCACGGGTGAAACAGCCATCAGCGATATGCACAGGTGTGATTTCAGAAAAAATACAAAGGGTTGAGCGTCGGCCCCTGCCGAGCTCCCCGCACGTCGTTGACTATCCGAGAGCCCTACTACCTATGAGCTCTCGGCAATACCTAAAGAAAAAAAAATACTCGCTCGGATCTCTCACTAGTTCTCGGCAGAAGATAGCGCGCTCGAATGATGAGCGCTCGGAAGAACACGTTGAATGTTCTTCAAGCCCAGAATCCGGCGGCCGTGCTCCGCCGCACAAACCGCCAGAAAACTCAAACGAAAACAGAGCCAAAAAGGGCGAGAAAAGAAAAACGACCAAAACCCCCGGAAATGCAACAAAATGTGTACAAAACTTCACGAAAATAGCAGAGAAGCATAGAAAAGATAAGGAAGAACACAAATACCTGAGTTTTTGGTGGAGATCTTGGCTTCAAAACGAGCTTTTCGCGAAGAAGACGGAGGGGCACGTCGGTGGTCGAGGGCGGCGCAGCACTGAGCAAGAGAGAGAGAGAACAACGGTGCCCTCTCTCTCCTCCCTCCTTCGTATTTATAGGAGTAGGGTTAGGTGCCAGTGCAGCACCGGCTCGGAAGGCCAAGGGTCGCCACTCCCAGATCGCGACACCTGTCCACACTCGTTCAAATCGTTTGGGCGCGAATCCAGACGTCGGCGCTTGGACCAATTGGGCAGCAACACGTGGCACGAACGTCACCACACGTCACATATCTCTGAGCCAATGCGTCAGACGTCTCTTCACGTTACTGTTCGATGTGACGTTCCGAACGCCCCCACTCACGTTCGGATGAAAGGTTTCGGAGTTTCAGCAGATCAGCCGACGGGGCAATCTGCCGAGCACGATATGCCGACCCCCGGCAGAGCTCCGCCGAGCCTACTCTTTCTGAATCAACTCCCACATTCTTCGTCCCTCGTCATGGGAAGTTGATGGGGCTATTGTAGTGGCCGGATCAATAGGGGTCGCAAGGGCCACCCACACCTCCACATCACGAAAAGCCAAAAAGGTCATTACCTCAGAATCTGCAAAACCGAATGCGGATCGATCCGCCTCGACGATGCCGAACGAACGGTTCCCGCGGCGGACGGTGTGGACACGGGGTCCTGGACGAATATGGGTTTGAACGGAGGCTACCGAACGGCTCGGGGCCGAGGACATGGTACTCACAACTTGGTTCCCAGACGACCCTCGGGAGCTCCGCCGAGCGACGCACCGAGCGCCCAGGGGGCTGGGCCGCACGCTTGCCGAGTCGGTTGACCTCGGTAACGTGGGGGCTCGGGCACATCCGGTCTGGTGGAAGTGTGTCGGGCACGCCACATAGTCCATGATGAAGCATTAAATGCGGCAGTCACCTGCTCTGCCACCGCCGCCTGCAGAAGCACGTGGGTGATGGGGGATGTCTCGAGTTGATTTGACTACTCGAACCCACGTACCGTGACGTCAGCCCAGACATGGCGTCTGGGGCTGGGGTAAGGGTCGTATCACCTGTCATTCCGAGCGTGAATGACAGGCGCGTGAGGGGCGCCGAGCGCGTGAGACGTACGCCCCTCAGCCTATAAATACCCAGCCACAACTACCACAATGGAGATTCCTCTCTCCTCATTCACTACCCTCATAACTCTACCTCTTTACTTCTTTCTCTGAGATTTCTGGTGCATTTCTCCCCTCCGGTGACTGACTTAATCATCGGAGTGCCTTCCCGGACCACCCCCGTCCGGGCTAGGCACTGACGTGGTTATCTACGTGTGCAGGTTGCCATCTCCGGCGAGCATTGCCCTTTCCACCGGTGCCCTTCTCACTCCAAGAGGTCCAAAGAGTTCACTCCGGCGAAGAGACCCCCACACTTCCCATCTTAAACTTCTTTCCTGGAGACAGCAACGTCTGCAGCCGCTGCAGTCATGCGTAGAAAAGAATTAAACAATGCAAATATATTGAGACAATGAAACATTATGTGAAAAGTATCACATGCTTCAATTAAGCGATGTTTCTTTTCTTTTCCTTTTTCTAAGTAATTAAATGACATTTAAATACCTCGTTCTTGTAATTCCTGTATATTGAAATGGCTACCCAGCAGTGTTAAAATATGGCTTGAATTGATTGACTTGGCCTCAGTCAATTCCTTTACTACATTGATGTTTAAGGCAAATGCCTTGGCCATCAAATGTAGAAACCCTCTTAGTCACGTCAAGAAGCACGGTAAAAGCTACAACATAGTTTCGCTAACATCATGGCAAAAGGATGTAAACTAAAGCATTGGAATTTGATGCTATATATGGAGATTGTAAGCTCCATAAGTCGTCCCTTTTGGATGGAACTTTCATGTCAATAACACATTTATGTGTATCCTTGTTTATCAAATTGTAATTTCTTATCTTATCTTTTTAGAGTGTGATGTGGAAGGAGTTTAATGTGTCTTGTAGCAAGGAACAGTGATTGTGGACTTAAACAAGGTGCACAATGAAAAGAGAGTTAAAGACATCATTTGCAATTTTCCAGCAAGTGGCTCGAGCCGCCGCTGAGCCCAGTCCAGCCACTTTTAACAGCCTATAAATAACAGCTGATAGGGTTTTACAAGCGACAACTTCGGCAGCCATCTTCCCCACGTACAAAACAGAGAACAGCCTTTCTTTTGCATTCCTTTGTTTGAGTCTTGGAGTTCACATCATGTACCATTGAGCGACACACATCATCTACCCCAAGAATCTTTCTTCAATCTTTGATTCAACTTATTGAATCGCTCTTCCAGTGGATTTCTGGGAGTATCTCGGAGGGCTTGAGGATTCAAGGCGTTCGGCAATCAAACACTTGGTGTGGTGAGAGGAGTTTCAATTTTAAACAGGAATTTAAGAGATGACTGTCACAATGAGGTTTGCATATGTTGTCCTCACGTGACAGCAGCCCAACCATCTTGGTGGATTATGGAGGGGCCTTGAAAGAGGGTCACGGTACAATGGTCAAATCAGAGCCTCTTTGAGGTAAATGTCATGGGATACTCTTGTCCAACAACAGGCCAAGAGTGGTCCATGACATAGCACAGCACAAAATATACCAGGCGCACAGCCCAGCACCAAGGCGCACAGCACGCCCAGTGCACACCTACCTTGCACATTATAATAAAAGAAAACAACCATGTAATAGTGTCAGATTTTTCGTGCTTGATCATGCATACATGTGAAGATAAGTACAAGGCATACCGGCAGGGAATAGTGCAACCGAATCCCTAGAATTGAGCTTTGAATGATATAAGCATTTACAGAATGTCCACCCACATTATAAGCTGCCTGAAAGATCATATCGTAGATGATCATGTTGTAGATGACATTAACGTGTGAGGAATACAAATCTTTGTGGTAAGCAGAAAGAATCAGCATAGCATGTTTTTACCTTCAGTATGGAAGTACCTCTTACATGATTATGAGTTCCATATGCTAGATATGCCTGCAAAGAAAATCTCATGACTCATCTTGAATAACAACAGTAGACAAGCAACAATCGGTAATCACAGGAACAGAAAATTTCATTCTAGTCGACGCATTAAGGAGTTAGTCGACTCAAGTAGCCGGGGCTTCAACATTCAGCAACTTCCAGAGGAGAAATTTTGTAAAATTTGGTTTCGTTGCCTGCAATACCTCCATCCTTTCTGTTGTTAATTGATCTATTCTGTCCGATCAAAAGGCTTTATTTGTAAGCCAGTTCTAGAAAAAAATTTGAAAGTTCTGTAAGCCTTACATGCATCAACAAGGCATTATGAATGTTTATCCAAAACACAAGCTTCTCTTCACGTTTCATTTTCCCTGGGTCAACCTTCTCTAGCCTTTTGACCAATGACCTGCAAAGCTTTGAAGACAAACAGGTGAGAATATTTAGAAGGGTATGTAAAGTTATTTCCAATACACCATGGGTATCACCGACATATGCTAAGGCCGGGTGGTGGGGAGGATAAATCTAGCGATAGGCTCCAATAACAGAGAAAGATTACTGTTGACCAATGACTTAGTTCTGTTTTCTTTGCTTGCAAAACGAAACAAAAGAACCAACTAATGCTTGGCCTTAAAATTCAACACTTTTGTACTCTGTCTCGCAGCAAGTGTAAATAGTGTCTATTAAGAGGCAAAATAAGGAACTGGTATTTGGTCTGTTCAGCCTTCCACTAGTCATAGGACAGGGTAAAATGAACAAGCATATGAGCTTTCCTAGAAAAAGATGATTTTCGTGTTGAAATTATGTTCATGCTTAAAAGGGAACCACCTGAACTTTTGTAGCATTATAGCAGCATAATTGAAGCTATCATCATCTAAAGATATCTTTGAAACTTCTATCATTGTTTCACATTGTCTGGTATCCTCTTTGAACCCTTGAAGAGGTCCATTCCATGTAGCTTCCCCAGTGAAATGTGGACTCCAACTATCAGAAAGATTTCTTGGAGAAAATGTACTTGAGGAGGACAAGGATGAAGTGGAAGAAACTGAGAAGCTTGTATGAGCCGAAGAAGGGTTGGCAAGCTTGCAATATATAGTAGCTATGCACTTGACAAGGTCTTCAGAAAGTCTATCCGGAGTCATGATGTCATTATCAATGCAAGAAGCACCAAAGTGATCTGCGAGGCTGCGATGGCCAATATCGGCTTTCTTCATGTCCTGCATGATAAACAGATTTTGAGTAAACAATTCATATCTACAGAATCACGTTTGACGACATAACCAAACTGTAAGTTAACCGTCTAGATTGAGAGGTGTATTAACCATCACAGACGATGCTTTTGGAGGAGGAGCACGACTCAGAAAATCCGAACCGGCCAATCTACGTGGAAAGGAGGTTTGGTGAGGACTGGCCATACCACCTTTCCACAAGTCAGCAGGCTCTGATTCATAACAGGATTGGTCTTCTATAACTCGAAATGGTGGAACTGCAGTATTATGTGAACAGGTTTCCTTGTTCTCCAGTAAAGTGGGTAGACGCTGTTCAAAAGATGTCCTGTAGAGTGAAAGAAGATATCGTTCCAAATGCATAATTTCAACCTCAAGTGAGGTAATTTCCTTCATCAGGTCCACAGAAGACTGCCAATCCACATAAAAAGAGTTAGAAGCTCAAACAGTAATAAATGTAATCATATGTTTATTCATCTTTGTTATGTCCAAACATTAGGGAAGGTGGATGCTTTTGTACATATTCCTTTAGAGTGGATGGATGCTAAACCAAAAGTTATTTTCATTTTTTACTACATTAAGACCACAAAAAATCTGATTACGCAAACCCAATTGCCTGATCATCCGTCAAAAAATAAGGTTCCAGAAATTTAAATTGATCCCACTCTCTGGAGTATAGTACAATCAAAGCGAGCTGCAGTTGGAGAAACTTTAGAGCAATGTATCAAATGCAAGAGAACAACGGTTCTAAGCTCCAAAACGATGGGACAAAGAGGAGTCTAGATTTAAGATAACATATACATAAGTATGATCGTTCTTTTCTAGTTAGAGCAAGATGTAACGCTAAATTAGTATTTCCCCTAGGAACCAAGCAAAAAATGTTTGCAACAAACAGGCCTACATGATAAAAAGTTGTCTAACGATGTTTGGTGCAAGATTGTGCAAGGAAAGCCCTTTCTAGTGGTTTGTCCGGTATGTGGACTTTCATTTTGCCCCATGGGGTTCTTCGCTCTCTAATGTAAAGGTGTTTTTTCGCCCTTCAGATTAATGAAACCTTTCTCACTTTTGTCAAAAAAAAAAAATTAAAAAAAAATGTTTGTGCAAGATAAAAACCTTCATTATTGGGGCGACTTTTGTAGAATTGCAAGCAATGGAACTATAACCCGGTGCCTTCTCTGGTTCCCAACATAAAGTAGTCTTGTTGACTTACCTCTCTAACTGTTGAGCCTGTGCCAAAATATAGGAAATGACAACCAAATGAAAAGGAATTGAAGTCCTGGTGAGGAGGATGTACTTAGGTCTTGGGAATTTAAGGAAGCCAAGTCAATATAAGTGTTTTTCTCCATCAATAAACATGATCTAGGATACTGACTTTTAGTCAGAACAATACTATTGACACAGCATGGCTGACTTTATACACCTCTAGTGATCAGATACCTGGACCACTCTAGGGTATTAGATTACCTCAAGACTGTCGACAATGAAGTCCTAACTCTTATGATGGGGTCATGGATTGAAATACAGTAAAGCCTTTTCAACAAGATTAACATGTATTCTTAGAGGCACACATACACGAAGTGACAACGCATATACAGCTAGCTGCCTTGCCTTCATTTTTAATGGTCTTAAAACTATATTGTCAACAAAACATTACTTAATCCCGTCTCATTTTGTTTGCTTGGTATTCTATTTTGGGATATCGGATGTCCCAAGTTGCTTGCTATATTTGGAAAGTAAAAGAAAAGTTTGTAAATTTTCAAAAACTAAACCTTATAAATGATTAAAAGTAGCTTTAAAGGTAGATAATAAGGGGTAATGTTGGAAATCTCATTAAACTTTCTAGGGAGACGTGCATTAATTGCACTTTCCCTTAAAAAAATGAGTTCCCCGTGCATAGGAAACAACTTGGGACGGAGGGTGTACTAAATATCACATTGAATTGGACTATTTTAGTGTGCAGGAAGTAGATATGCTATATGCTAGCTATTGGCACAAACCATGGCCACAGTTTAGACAAGAAGATCGAACAAGAATAAGATACTAGTCCTCTACAAGTAGTGTGTTGGAACCATTAGAACTTTACCGAAATGCTTGTTTATGTATTTTTGGTATTTTAAGTGTGAGCAAATACCAAAAACAGTTTATTTAAAATCTAAGCAGGGCTTTTATCTGCCAAGAAAGTTGTGCTATTATTTCCCTCACAGCACGAAAAAAGATTAGTTAGAGGGATAGTGCAGACGACAGATTAGATTTTAATTTGCAGGCGACATTGTAGAATGAGAATGATATGCATACCGAGTTGAAAGGGTAGGAAGACCCAGAAGATGAGACATTGAGCACATCAGTGGGAAGCAGCACACCATTCTCTGAAGGACTGCAAGCAGTTGATCATGTAAAGCCAAGCCATTAATAATAACCTTGTGATGTCAACTGAATAGTGAAAAACCAATTGAGGCTGATACGGTAGTGTTTTGTTAGGGGGGGAGGGACAAATTTAGAGAGGTGGATTGGGAAAAAACAAGCAGAGTATATTATACCTCTGCGAGCTTGATTGTGTAGAAAGGGGATAATGACGGGAGACCCTGTTCACAAGAAACATCTCTCTGCGGGTTTTTTTTTTTTTTTTTTTTCTTTCTGTCTTCGTCTCTGCTTCTTGGTATCG